>JAPKLW010000271.1:237267-292133 GCA_026898455.1 Plectranthus barbatus | reverse complement strand
TATAGGAGAGGAGATAAACAAAAGTCAATAACCCGAGTGCATTTTATCATCGATTTAAAACCATATTCTAGTTGTTTATGCTTATTTTGTGGGAAGAAATAGTATTAATTGTTTTGGCACTGTTTGGTTTCATTTTATATGCTTTATTTTTGATTTAGTTTAGAAGAAGTTACAAAAACCACTTAATCTACAAACAATAGAATGTGCACGGTTCACTTTCACTCCCTTGGGTACGATATCTGGACTTAGAATCTATATTACTTGTCTGACATACTTGCACTTGCGTATAAATTTCATAGCTACTAGCACAGCAACAGTGAGTTCGCGTGGATTGAGAGTATTAAGATCTCTTCTAATTTCTCTGTTTTAGATTTTTCGCGAACCTCTCAATATCCTTTTGATAACACTTATTTATAGGTGAAGATTCAAACGGATGTTTTGAATCTTATCCGTTAGATGCAGAGTGTCTGCTCGCCAATCTCTATCCTTCTTTTCCTGCGACGCACAGAGACTCTTCAGGTCTTCTTCCTCTCTAATTGGCAATCCTCCTAATATTAGTTGTCTTTGTTAGAACGGATCTTTTAGTTTGAATCTG
The DNA here is from genome assembly GCA_026898455.1 of Plectranthus barbatus. Lineage (NCBI taxonomy): Eukaryota > Viridiplantae > Streptophyta > Magnoliopsida > Lamiales > Lamiaceae > Plectranthus > Plectranthus barbatus. The sequence goes on along the minus strand of JAPKLW010000271.1, from coordinate 291,538 downwards.
GAAACCTTCCTTGTGTTTGTTGATTCTCCTTCACTCTAATTCGTCGGGTTTTTTTGTGATTTGGATCCTTCTGTTTCACGACTTTTTATTTGTTTTGACTGCTTTTATGCATTTGCTGGCAATTGATAGTCTGCTGATATCTCAACAATCTTGTTGTGCTTCAGCAACATGTTTGCTTCATTCCTTCAGCATTCTTTTAGGCGTGTCCAGCATTGTTCTGTGTTTGCTAGCCTTTTACTAGCATCTTCAACAATCTTCAAATGTGTTGATTCCTTCTATTCCAGTTCTATTACAACTCGAGTAAGTGTATCCTATATATGACTTTTACAATTTGACTCAATACTAAGTTGATAGAAACTATATTGACTAAGCTTTGATGCACCAAAACCAAAATACATATAATTAAGATCAAGGGGTTATGATATTTCTACCAATATTCGTAACAATTTCCCCCTTTTTGGTGCGATCAAAGCCTCAATTCTAACTAACTGATCACGGGAAAGTTGATTACTGAGATTACAAAATATTCCTATCAATTCTATTCACAACATGTCAACTCCCTTAGACTCAAAAGGATTCCTAAATATTCCCCCTCAAAATATCAAGGTTATTGCTCGATTAAAATTTTGCTTCAGGTAAGTGGTTTTCAAATCATTAATCAGATAAGCATATAACGCATTCACACACAAATATAGAGAAACATGCAGGAAGATATCACACACATCCAACAATCCACGCATTTTGCTGATTACACTAAGTGTGTAATTTCAGCTATAGCAATTAATTCAGTTTTGGACAATGAGGTGTTGTCTTCAACCTGGGTTAGTTTCCATTAAGAAATCTTGCAGTAACTTATAGGAAACATTCACCCAAATCCAAAAACAATTGTACCGGAAGACTTGTAAGATACGGAAAGATTACTTTCAGGTTGTCGAGGAGTCTGAATCAACATCTTTGGCACTAGAGGAGCCGATGGGTCTTTTCAGTTTTCTGAGAGTCTTGGTTGTGACTTTCGTGAAGTTTTCCACCATCGCTTCTCTCTCTTCTCTTATCATTTTCTCCCTTTCTTCTTTCTTTCTTCGATCTTCCTTCTCTTCTTCTACATGTTGTCTCCTTATGTCTTCTTCCAATTTTATGTGTGCTTCGAGGCGTCGAATTCTCTCTTCTTCCTCTCTTTGTCGTTCTGCTTCTTCATCAATCTCTTCTCTTCCCCCCTCTTTGATCACAGCCAAAAGGTCGGTGTGGAAGATCTCAAAGTTGTCATGTAGAGTTTGGAGAATTTACTCATTTGCCTCAACCACTTGGGTCTGTACTTCAACTTGCACAATTGGCACAATCTGCTCTCCAATGATTCTTCCTACCATTGCATGAATGAATTGCTGGAGGTCCCTATTATAATTACTAGACCTCAAAGGCTCAATTGTCATGACTGGGTTTCCTCAGATAGCACTATTTGATTCAAAATGGTAAGTATGTTCGCAATGGTGGTCAATGCCAAAGATGGATTGGCAGTCGGATCAACATCTTCTGCTGTAATGGGTTCATTCTCCTGAACATATTCTTCTTCAGCAGTGATTAGAGAGGGCGGCCTAAAGCTATCCACCCGCTATGGGATATTGGCCAACATAGTGAGAATCCGCTCCTTAAACTCCATAATCTTCTTATGATCCTCCGCTTTATTTCGTGCAGCTTCTTCTTCTCCTAGTCTTTCTTGCAACTCAGCAGCTGCATCCATCTGCCTTCTTGTTGCTGGTGATTCAAAACTCTGAGTAAACGGGGGTGAATCAGCAATGGCGTACTCAGAGGCCAATAATGAGCGATATCCTGTGATTGTTCTGTGAGCCTTGATCTTCTGCAGTCTGACAGCTACTTTCTTCTCGGTGTATTACCGCTTGGATGTTGGATCCATCCAGTCATCCGCCCATTCTTCTTCACTTCTCCAGTAGCTTAGACACATCTGTGCCATCATGATTGTGCGGTCTTCATAATGTAGTTCGTGGGTGGCGTAATAAAAAAATCTCCACCATTGGAACTCTATCTTCAACCATTTAAGATCGGAAGACCCGTCCATTAATTCAGTAGGATATGTAGTCTCAAGCTCAGGATCAACTTGGGCTTCAATAAAAACACAATTGTCTTTTACCCACGAGATGAGATCGTCGTTCTTCTCGTCCTTCACTGTGACAGGAGGGCACCACTTCGAGAACACAGAGTTACCTTCAGCAAGCATCAAGTCCCCCTGGGCAGCTTCTGCACACCCTGTCATCTCCACATTGTCTTCACTCGGAATGTCACTGAATGAGATACCTGAGACTTTGGGAGAAGTAGGAATCGCAATACACCTCTGCCACAGCATTTCAATGGTCTTGTTCAACATAAAGGGAGTTTCTGCTCCTAGTCTCCATTCCGGAATGGTAGCTGGATCCACTCCCAGAGCACAAAGATACTGCTCGTTGTGTGCTTTTACGCTTGAGGTAAGGTTGACCTGCAATCTCGCTCGGGTCTCAGCATCAAGTGAGGTAGTGGCTTCTTTCTCCTTCGCTTCCATCTCAGCAACTTCTCTTACATCAGCTTCCCTTTTAGCTGTTGATTCATGTTGCTGGTCAGCTGTCTGAGAGACTACCTCTAGGTTTGTTTTACCCTCCTCAATTGTCATCTCAAGGTCAACATTCTCTGTCTCTGATGCCTTGTCTTCTTCTCTTTGCACAGGGGTTTGGTTGTCCTCCTGCATCAAGCCTATTTATGCTAAAATCGTAACAACCTGGCTTCCTCCTTCCACAGCCAGTTGATTATCCTCAATCATTTTCTCAATAACAAAACTGCTACCACCTTGCACAGCAGTCTGTTCCACACTTCCCTCTACAACACTGCTACCTCCTATCACAGTAGATTGTAGAACATCAGTACTCTCAACATTAACACTAGTACCATCACTTCCCCCTTGTGCAGTGACGGGCTGAATAGTCAAAGTAGCAGAACTCTTTTCTCCTTGTGTAGGAGTCTGCTTGGCTATCGGGTTGCTTGATCATCTTGGCATAACATCTTCCAAATCCCTGAGTGCTCCTTTCCTTTTTATTTTGTTAAAATCTGCATCTTTCATCACATCGGGATTTAAAATTCTCTCTTCGGCATCACTGACCTTGGTTTTGACTTTTGCGATCTATGCCTTCTCTACATCTTTCTTGCTTATACGTTCAGGTTGATCACCATCCTTCACCTTGGCATTGCGCTCTTCATAGGTAGCTTTGACTTGCTCGTATTTGGCATCCCTTTGATCTAGAAGCATCTGCAGCTTTGCTTTGTCAAATTCCTTCTGCTCTCGTGCCTTCTTCAATGCCTTCTCCTGACGCCTCTTCTTTTATGATTCCTTCTCTTCTGCAGAGAACTCTAGCTTTCTCTTTGTTTCTTTGGAGGCTGACTCGACAGGCACTTCATCGGCATCCTTGGCAACATCAGGAATTAGTAGTGATGTGTCTACTACCGGGATAGTGACTTGAAGAGTTGCTCCTTGGAAGTGACCGTTCCTTCCTCTTTTCTTTGATTTTCCTTCATCATCTGGTGGCTTTCTCTTCCTCTGCTGGGGTCACTTCGGCGTACGCTTTTTCTTCACTACAGGTGGCATGGGGGGTTCCAGCTTTTTGATCTCTTGCAAGCTTTCAAACTATCTGAATAGGGCATCATGTTCTGCTTGCTTTCTTTCCGCTTCAATTTCCTCCTAAGCTAGTAGAATAGCGGTCTGCAGAATAGCCTCGCCTTGATAGTGCTCTTCCTAATCATAAACAGTTCATTTCGGTCGACATTGCTCTTTCCTCTCAGAACAAGTGGCTCCTTGAAGTCCATCGGTGATTGTTGATTCTTGGTGGGCGGTATGTAGTCAATGGGTAGCAAATCTTCTCCACGACAGCGCTTCCCTCTGCGTATGATGCCCTCAAGAAAGTGACTTATCTTGAGTCCAAAACCCACGTCCTAGGTGAACGTATGCTCCATCTTGATTTTTTGTTCTTGTAAACATGCGCTCACTTGGTGTAGATGAACTTCGCCCAATTCCCACGGACTTGATCATCAATAGCCATCATCACAGCACACTTTTTGGCACTCAATTGGAAAGAGAGCCAGCTTTGCCTACCAGCATCCTTATCACTATTTGCACTAGGCTCTTCATGGGCTCTTCCAATGATCTCAACGGTGCAGCAGGTTTTCCATGGGTCTGTAAATGTATCTTTCTTCCACCTGCGCCATCGCTTCTACATCTCTTCATCATCATTTACTATGTAGGTGGCAACATCCTCTCCATCCTCTCTCAGGCCATACTTCACTACAAACACCTCTGGGCTCACTATTATCTTCGTGCCCAAAACACTTGTGGTGAAGAATTTCTCACTCTTATCAATCACGGCTCGGGCAAAGAACTCTGCAACTATGTGAGGTCGGAACTTGAGGGGTTCCAAAAACAAGTACTTTAGAAGGCCTTCGTGATCGAGTTTGCTGATAAGTCTATCGCAGTAGTGCTTTCTGAACAATGGCTCATAGAGTATCATGTCCTTTCGTACTTGAGCTGCCCTTCTTTGTTCAATGGTGAGTGTGCATGGTGCCTTGCCGTGAGCAATGGCCACCATGCGACCATAAGGGATTGATTCATCAATCTGCTTCTTTTTTAACACACCTGTGAACATCGGCTGAAATTGTTCTGGTTCTTTGGGAATGAATGGCCTTCTGGATAATTCGGTAGGGGGATTGAAATGGTTGGATGATTCTGCCATTTATAATTTTTCTGAACTCAAAGAGATATAGAGTTGAAGAAAAATTTGAAATCAGAAGTATATGGAGTAAAAAGGTTTAGAAATCCCAAACCAACTTCCTTTATATGATTGGGAGCAATCAGTTGTGTGGGAGCGGTTGGATCTCTCTTCTGATCTGGTTGGATCGACGGTTGGGTAGTTGGTGACGGTTCGTCTTGCTCTGCTTATTTGTCGCCGCCCTGTGCAACTATCATTATGCTAAATAATGTACACTCCAAAGCTAGTCCGTCAATCAGATAATCCTGCCTTTCGAGAGATTTGAAATCATTATCTCTCTTTTGTCTGTTGGGCCGAATTCAGCATACAAAAAGGCATTTTTCTGAGAGATTCAAATTCAGCAATCAATTGGCATGTGCTGAGAGCTTGGACTTAGCATCCTGTCAATCCTTGCTGAGAGCTTAAACTCAACAACTAATAGTTACACTCCTTTGAGATTTCAGAATACCATAGATAACAGAAATTTGTTGAGAGCTTGGACTCAGCATCGAACTCAAATTCTGCTAGGATCTTAGTATTCCGTAGACCTTTGATATCTGCTGAGAGCTTGGACTAAACAACGAACTCAAATTCTCCTAAGGTCTTGGTATCCCGTAGATAATCGTCATCTGCTGAGAGCTTGGACTTAGCAGTCAATCTTGAATATGCTAAGATTTTATACTAAGCCATCTACGGGTATCTGCTGAGAGCTAGGGCTCAGTAGACAAATCAGACTCTTAAACATTTTGATCTTTTAAAGTTCAAAGAGTCTTTTACTGAGAGCTCGGACTCAGTAACCATCGGGAATCTGCTGAGAGCTTGGACTCAGCACTTAGCAGAGAGTTTTTGTTTGATAACAATTTATCACTTTAACCATCATGCACTATGCTTCCGATTTTGGCTTTTGGGAAAGACACTTTTGAAATTCCTATCTTCTGATTTTCCTTTATATCCTCGATTTCTTAACCAAGAAAAATCATAAGTATTTTAGATAGGATTCTATTTACATAAGGAGTGTAATGATCTAGCATTTTGTTTAGGCAGTTATTATTTTGAGAAAATATAGTGTTGTCATCAAAACGAGCATATTGTTTTATTGATATCATTGATTTACAAGTGTTACACTTCTCAAAGTATAAAACTACAAGTTACAATGATCAATTCTTCTTCAAACTGCTCCAAATAACGCCTTTGCTAGATCTGCTCCTTCTTCTTGGTCTCCTCCCCGAGCTCATTGCGGCATATCTCCCCACATGCGCAGCAACACCTTGATGGCTGAGAGATGTCTCTTGTCACTTCATCTTCTAGCTCCTTGAGCTTTGTACGGAGACATCTCTTCATTTTTCAGCCTGCGGACAATCTAGCTGCCTTTGAAAGGAAGTCCGATGCTAGCAGATCTTACCATCTGCTCAGGTCCGTGCCCTCGTCCGCACTTTCCATCAACACCAGGTGCCATACAGATGTTTCATACTTTGTGTAGGATGGGTAACATTTGTACCACCTGCCTGCTCGCACATCTAGATGTGTGTTTTATTTATCCCTGGATGCCAAGCAGATGCATTTGAGTTGTATTTACTAAATCCACACGCCTTTCCTCCATCTCTTCTTCATCTCCATTTTTCGAGCTTTTGCAACCCTAGAAGAAGAGATGAGGAAGAAGTTGTTTGGAAGTCCTTACCAAAAGGAACTTCCAAACTATGTGACTAAGGAATATCCATCCTCAGACCCACCTGACAAGTTTATATATCACTAAAGATAAAATTGTCATGGTCTGACAGAATGGACCATCTATCTCCAACCGGTTCTAATATCAAAAATCCCATTATCGGAGGTGAATCGAGAATTGAGAGAATCTTTTTAGATATGATCTCTGTGAAGATTATGATTCTTTCTCTCAATCTGGAGACTTCCAAGTCGTTGCTCGAACCTATCTTGAAGGTATTTTGGTGAAATGGTAGAGGACGACAATTTTATTTTTCTCAGCAACGGGGTTTAATCGGTGGGGATTGAAGGCATGAGTCGGGTTTGATTTTAAGAGGGTTGAATATGATTTTCTAAGTGTAGGAAACCTCTCTTTAAATAGGCATACTCGTCCTTGAGATTTGTTTGATCAATCAAATCAACTGCCATGGGAACCAACGGTTTAGGCAATACTTTCCACGTGGCCGTTAGTGATAACACTTCCTGAACTGAATAATCTCGAGCCTTGAGCAAAATCTTCGGAAATGATAACAAATATTGACCATCACCACAATAATTCATTCCATTAATGGGGTTTGTAATTGTTTTGTCGGTTGAGATATCCCGATTTTGATTCCTTGTATCTGATCAATTTTCCAAGATTGATTCAGCAGTCTTCTCCGTATGCTGAGAGGTGGGACTCAGCAATCTCTATAATGTCTGCTGAAAAGTAACATTCAGTATTTGATTATCAAATCTGCAGAGAGCTGGGACTCAGCGATCTGACTATAAATCTCCGCAATTTGCTGGAGAGTGTGAGCTTGGACACACTCTATTCTGCATCATCTCCAGAAATCCAAGAACAGAATGAGAGCTCGGACTCATTCTTCCAACAACTCGTCTACTTCCAATAAACCAAGCATAAGACAAAGCTCCTTAAATTTGTTTTCCACTAGAGGTTTGGTGAATATGTCTGCCAGCTGATCTTCTATTCTGATGTAATCCACAAAAATATCCTTCTTTTCAATGTGGTCTCGGATGAAGTGATATCTGATATCAATGTGCTTTGTCCTTGAATGATGTATTGGATTATTTGTGATGCACATTGCACTGTTGTTGTCGCAGTATATTGGAACACATCCGGTGCTAACTTCATAGTCTTGAAGTTATTGCTTGATCCATAGCACCTGTGTACGCCAGCTCCTAGCAGCCACGTATTCAGTTTTTGTTGTGGACGTTGCTACAGAGTGTTGCTTCTTGTTGAACAAACTTATCAGCTTGTGTCCAAGGAATTAGCATGTCCCACTTGTACTCTTTCGATCTATTCACCATCCTCCGAAGTTGTAGTCTGAATGTCCAACGAGTGTAAGATAATCTGCTCTTAGATACCATATTCCTAAGGACTCTGTCCCTTTCAAATATCTGACAATCCTTCATGTGTACTCCATTTGCGATTTCTTCGGATTCGCTTGAGCAAATAATACCTCTCTATGTTGTTGGATCCACAGATTTGCCTTCTTCGTCCAATGAGATTTGACAAGCTATGCTCATGGGAATTCGTAAAGTCTTTGTCTTTTCTGGACAAAATTTGCTGATGAGATCCTTTGTGTACTTATTTTGGTGAATGAAGATCCCATCGCTGGATTGCTGAACTTGTAGACCTAAGAAATATGACATCTTCCCCATCATGATCATCTGAAAGTTAGTCTGAATAAGCTGAGCAAATTTTTCACACAGGGTTAGACTCTTAGATCCAAATATAATATCATCCACATAGATTTGGACGAGCAGTATGTCTTCAGCATCCTTGATCAAGAAGAGTGTCTGATCGATCTCCCCCTTCCTAAATCCATTCTTCAGCAGAAACTGTGATAGCGCCTCGTGCCAAGCTCTTGGGGCTTGCTTAAGACTATACAACATTTTTCTTAACATGTACACCTTGTTTCCTTGCTCAAAACCTGGAGGTTTCCACGTAGACTTCCTCCTTTAATTCACCATTTAGGAACGCACTCTTGACATCCATCTGAAATACAGTGAAACTATGGTGAGCAGCATATGCAAGGAATAACCTAATGCTTCTAGTCGGGCTACTCGAGCAAAAGTTTCGTCAAAGTCAATTTCTTCGCACTGAGTGTATCCTTTAGCTACAAGCCTTGCTTTGTTGCAAACAACGATTCCATTCTCGTTACGCTTGTTCTTGAATACCTATTTGGTGTCTATCACCGATTGATGTGTTAGTTGATCTACGAGATGCTATACATGATTCCGCGTGAATTTTGACAGTTCTTCCTACATCGCGTTGATCCAATCGGCAGATTTGAGTGCGTCGGCAACTTTGGTCGGCTCCTCCTGAGATATATAGCAGGCTAGCATTGTGTTGTGTCTGGTTCGAGTTGGATCCACAAGATCTCCTAATATTGCTTCTGCAGGATGATCTCTCAGCAGCTATTTTGTTCTTTGCAACTTTGAGACTGGAATGGTTTGACTGCTGGATGCTCCAATTTTGCTTTCTGAAGCAGGCACGTCAACAAGTTGTAGTTTACCTAGACTTTCAGCTACAATTGTTGGGTTGTCGTCTGCTGATTGGTTGTCTGCTGATGAGTCAACTGCTGGATTTGCATTTGCTTGAATGTTATTTCTTGTGTCAGCAGCTTGTTCCTGATTATCTTCAGCAGTGTTGTCTTCAGCAGTCCTCTAGCGATTTTTTGGATTCTCAGCGACGTCTTCGTTTTGCTGAACGGTTTCTTCTTCTTAAGTTCCCCTTGACATGTAATTTCCTTGAGAGGATTTAGTGTGGCCTCAGCATTACCAGTTGCATCATCGGCCATCTCGTCTTCTTGCTGACCGGTTGAGGTCTCCAACATAGATGAAGATTCATTCATTAACCTAGTCGGAGCAATCAGTTCAGCTTTGGAAGTATTTGAGCCCGATTGATCATTGACATTATTGGTTTCACGAATCACATCTTTCTGATCTCTCATAATCCTACGCACCAGAGTAGGTTCATAAAAAATAACATTGCATGTTATTTCCACAAGTTTGGTGGTCTTGTTAAGCACTATATACCCTTTGTGAGATGGATGTACATATCTTAGGAACACTCCTTCATCAACTTTGGGAGAGAAAGTATTTAATTTTGACTTTCCATTATTATGGATATAACATGGTGAACTAAAAGCACGAAGATGAGCTAAGGAAGGCTTACGACCATGATAGATTTCATAGGGAGTCTTGTTGAGTATGAAATTCAAGCCACTTTAATTATGTGTATAGCATGCATTCATTACAGCTTCTCCCCAATATCTTTGTCCTAGATCTGTATTGGCAAGCATTGTTCGCACAGCCTCCTTTAGAGTCATGTTTCTCTGTTCTGCCAAGCCATTTTGCTGAGGTGTTCTTGTAGTGGACCTTTCATGTCCTATCCCAGCGTCGGCGCAGAAGTTCATTATTGCTCCGTTACAGAATTTTGAACCATTTTCGGACCTTATTCTCTTCACCATGAGCTATTTGTCATTTTGTACTCGAAGTATCAGCTCCAGTAGGACTAGCTTGACTTCATCTTTGCTCTTAATGAATCTCACCCACGTGTACCTGGAATAATCATCAATAAAAACTAATGTATATTGTTTGTTACCTACAGTGGGTGGAGTCACAAGGTCAAATAAATCCATGTGTAGCAGCTCAAGGATTCTGTTTGATGTGGCCTTTTCTGGGTTGGATTTGAAGGACGACTTTGTTGGTTTCCCTTGTTGACAAGCTCTGCAAACTGTTTCCTTCTTGAAGGTTTCTTTGGGGAGTCCTGTAACAATGTTATTTCTAGCTATATAATTGATTGTTTTGAAGTTTAAGTGTGTTAGCCTTTTGTGCCATAGCCAGTTGGTTTCTTCTTTGTTGAATGCGACGAAGCATGAAGCTTGCTGACCACTTTCCCAATCTACAACGTAAAGTCCTCCTTTCCTGATTTCTCTAAGCTTTATGTCTCCAGTGGTCTTGTCAGCAATCTCGCAACCTGTATCAAAGAAGGAAACAGTATATCCATTTTCACTTAGCTGACTGATGCTCAGTAGATTGTGCTTGAGGCTGTCGATGAGGGCCACGTTGATGATGCACATTCCATTTTGCTCGATGCACCCTCTTCCGATTACTCTAGCCTTTGAGTTATCACTTAAGGAAACTGAAGGTCCTCTGATCTTCTGAAGATCGGTGAATATGTCTTCGTCTCCCGTCATGTGGCCTGAGCATCCGCTATCCAGGATCCATTCTTTTAATTTTTTTTATGTTCTTCTTGTTGGACCCTATTCCTGCAAAATAAAGAAATTGCTTTTTAGGTACCCGATTAACTGCGGGTCTTGCAGATTAGTTTTCAGGATTATCCCCTTAAGAATCCATAATTTCATGATTTTGACAGTTTTCTTGTCATCACGTTTCACTACCTTTCCCTTCCTATTGATGCATTGCATTGAATTAGTATGAAAATATGTAGTAGTGTGTCGAGCCTTCATAGTCTTTTGAAAATGAAATGATTTAGACTCTGGCCTCAAGTAGGTGTTCCTCCTACTTGGAGTGTATGATGGATTCCTTGCAATCTTAACAGATTGTTTAGCCTTGCTAGGATGTGTATGAACCTTCTTAGCAGATGGAACAGTCTGATGGGTTCCATACATTGATTTTGTTGACTTCCTCTCAGCATGCACTCTATTTAGTTTCTGTTGATTGGTCAGCAGGGGATTCTTAGCTTGCCAGCATTCTTGCCGAGCAGCGATTGTTGATCTAGCATTGTCCCCTTTATCTTTCCTAGCAGTTTGTTGAACCTCCCCGGTTGTTGTAATAAAGATTATTTTCTTTGATCGAGTAGATTCAGCATTGCTGGATTCTCCCTTTTCATAACCTATTCTAGAAAAGTCATATGTACTCCTTTAAACACTTAAAATCTCATCTAGGTCTCTTGTGCTTCTTGAAAATCTACATTGACAAAGATTTTGCACAAAGTTTTTGCTTTTCAAAACTTCATTCTCTTGTTTTAAACAGTCAAAATTTTTCTTAAAAGATGAGAATTCAATTGAGTTTTGAAAGTTCCTCGTCTGCAAACTTTGATTTTTCTATCTCACTGGTCAAAGTAGAAAGCTGAGATTTCAGGGAGGAGTTTTCTTGTATCAAAACGTCTTTTAATGCATAAAACTTTGAAATTCTTTCAAAAGTAGTTCTACCGTTATGTCTCATGATTCTGAGAAACTTGAATCAGCAGTATCATGCAAGTTTTCTGATGTAGAGGTAGTAGACATAACAAAATTTGTTACCTGGTTTCTCGTGGCAACCAGGGTTGATTTTGCTATCTGCTCTTCATTACCTTCAGCATCTTCATTGATGTGGGCCATAAATACCATGAGGACATCCTCTTCAACCTCTACATCAGACTGTCTTCTTGGTTGTCCGACTGTCTGCTGGTTGGCTTTGCTGAGGTTTGTCATTTTTGCCTTTAGCTTTCAGCAGCAGCTTTTGTAATCTTTTCATCTGCTCCTCCAGCTCGTTGATTGAGCATTCTATTTCTTTAGCTTGAGATACACTGGTTGATGCGATCTCTTTCACTGGGCTGGATTGAGATGGACGATCTGAGTGAAATGGCTTTTTGGTTTTGAACTTTTGTACGTCTCTCTTCACGAAGATTGTTGCATCCTCGAGATGATCTTCAATGGATACTGCAGCTCGTACAGCTTCACTTTTGTTGATCTGCATGATGTCCCATTCATGTGCCTGAAGCTGGGCGAACACATCTTTTGTGCTCATGGTTGGTAGATCTTTATCCTTCAGGCTTGTCACTTTGACAAACCAGTCTTCCTTTGGCATTTTAGAAAGAATCTTTAAGTTCATGTCAGGAAGTTCGTACGTCCTTCCCAACTTCTTCAATTATGCTACGATTGAATTGAATCTAGCTTCCATGTCTTTGATTGTTTCTGCAGGAAGCATCTGGAACGACTCGTATCTATCTACGCACTGCTGTAGCTTGTTCCTCTTCATTTGATCAGTCTCTTTGCTCAGGGTGCCAAGAAAATCCCACATTTCTTTTGCATTCTTGAACTCCGAGGCTTTAGCCATCAGAGGTCTTGATAGAGAATTTAAGATCAAATCCATGGCTACGCAGTCCAGTTGTGCACGAACTCGATCTTCCTGAGCCCACTCCATGTACGGTTTGTCCACCATCTCATTTGGTCCTTGAACATCTTCGGTGATTCGAGTTTTCACCTTTTGAATCTTGATTGGTCCTTTTTCCAGGTGATCGGCAACCTCTTTTTCCAGGTGGAGTAGGTTTCCGGGGTAAACTTTCCCAACTTTGTGTTTTTCGCTATTATCCTTATCCTGAGCTTAACACAGAAACACAAGAAATATGCAAGGAAAAATGGATCTGGTCCTAAGCGACTCAGAAGCAGCTAGTCTGTAAAGACTAACCGCTCAGATACCACTTGTTGGTCCCTGATCAGAGTATCTATATTTGCAGTGGAAGTTTTAATAATATCTTGCACTTATCTTTCTAAGGTCACTACTTAGCAATTGTTTATCAAATTTATTTAAGCTCGAGTATTCGTTAGGTTTATTGCAGATTGTACTTCAACACTTGGTGTGTTGAGTTTTAAACTAAGCAATATGTAACCAAATAAAAGCAGTAAATGAACACGGGGTTTATAGTGGTTCGAACAATTGTTCTACGTCTTCTATTCAATTCTCCTGACTGAAAATTCACTATTGATTGATTACAAGGTCAGACTTGATCTCTAACGTTGAGTTGCTCCTCTGTCTGGTCAGCGCGCACCTTCAAGCACCTTGGTCTTCAAAATTCACTTTGACACTCCTTAGAGTGAGGAAAAACCTCATCTCTCCTCGAACGTCAACCTTGGGAGTTTTATAGTTCTTCCCAAAACCTTTCCTTGTTTGGCAATGGCCCGTGATAATCATGCTTGCAAAACAAGGTGACTGCTACATTCTTTCTGGGATAGAAAGAATCCCAATGTTAATCCTTAGAAGTAATACTTGCGAGGTTTCGAGATTTGAATATGTAAGCTTATGTAAAGCTTCAATCAAGTATAAGCTCGGATGTAAGTTCGCGTATGATTGAGAGTATTAAGATCTCTTCTAATTTCTCTGTTGTAGATTTTTTGCGAACCTCTCAATCTCCCTTTGATAATACCTATTTATAGGTGAAGATTCAAACGGTTGTTTTCAATCTTATCCGTTAGACACAAAGTGTCTGCTCGCCAATCTTCGTCCTTCTTTTCCTGCAAAGCACAGAGACTCTTCAAGTCTCCTTCCTCTCTAATTGGCAATCCTCCTAATATTAGTCGTCTTTGTCAGAATGGATCTTCAGTTTGAATCTGGAAACCTTAATTGTGTCTCTTGATTAACCTTCACTCTGATTCGTCGGATTTCCTTGTGATTTGGATCCTTCTGTTTCACGACTTCGTATTTGCTTTGATTGTTTTTATGCGTTTACTGGCAATTGATAGTTTGCTAATATCTCAGCAATCTTGCTGAGATTTAGCAACATGTTTGCTTCATTCCTTCAGCGTTCTTTTAGGCGTGTCCAGCATTCTTCTGTGTTTGCTAGCCTTTACTAGCGTCTTTAACAATTTTCAAATATGTTGATTCCTTCAGCATTCTTTGATCTTCTATTCTAGTTCTCTTACAACTCGAGTAAGTGTATCCTATACAGGACTTTTACAATTTGACTCGATACTAAGTTGTTAGAAACTAGATTGACTATGCTTTGATGCACCAAAACCAAAATACATATAATTGAGATCAAGGGGTTATAATATTTCTACTAATATTCCTAACACCAAGTATTTTCAAATGTCTCATTCTAATCAAGAGGAGTGCATACAAGCAATGACAGATGGTGGTCAAGTTGTTGATTCTGAAAATCCTTTAAATCAGTCTCAAAGTGATGTTCCATAAAATAAAAAATGGCAAGAAATGAGTAGAAACTCAGTTGTATGAAATCATTTTGAGCGTTTTACAATTGATGATGGTAGTAAAAGAATTGAATGCATACATTGTAGTAAATTGTTTGCTAGTGATCCAAAAGTAAATGGTACACATTCACTATATAATCCCAAGGGAGTATGCAAGAAAATCCCCGCGAGTGGAGATCTTAAGTAGACATTACTCAATGTACAACCTGGTTTAATGCAGAATTTAAGTGCTTGGAAATTTGATTAGGCTACTATTAGGAAAGGTGTGGCACAAATAGTTATTATTGATGCATTACCTTTTAAGTTTGTTAAGAACTTGGGATTTAAACATCTTATGGCCCTAGCTTGCCCTAGATTTCAAATTCTATCTACGTAAATTGTTTCATGTGATTGTTTTGAGATGTATATTGATGAGAAAAACATTCTTAAAGCATTATTGAGTATTTCTAGCCAAAGGGTTTGCCTGACCACCGATACAAGGTCTTCTATGCAGTTATTGAAATACATGTGTTTCATATCCCATTATATTGATAATGAATGGAAATTACATTTAAAAAACCATCACTTTTTGTGTAATTTCTAGTCATAAGGGTAAAGACATTGGTTGGGAAATTGAGAAAAGCTTGAATGAATTGGAGATTGAGAAAGTGTTTACAATTACAGTTGATAATGCTTCTTCTAATGATACAGCCCTTGACTACTTAAAAGAACAAATAGGTGATCGTGGGACTAACATTTGTAATCGTGAACATCTTCATATGAGATGCATTGCACATATTATTAATTTAGTGGTGCGTGAGGGATTGAAAGAGGTTGAATCATCTGTGAAGAGTGTTAGAAAAGGAATGAGATAAGTTAGACAATCACCTGCGAGGATGAAGAAATTCAAAGAGTGTTGTGAACATGAGAAGATCTTTAGCAAAAACTTGTCGTGCTTAGATGTTTCTACTCGATGGAGTTTAACTTATTTAATGTTGAATACAGCATATAAGTTTGAGAAAGCATTCTATAAGTTTGATTTGCAATATTCAAATTATGGAAATGATCTTGAAAGGGTGGGAGGGTTGCCTAACAAAGAAGATTGGTAGAAAGAGAAAAGGATGATAGGTTTTCTTAAAATATTTAATGCGATGACATGTACAATATCTGGATCTGTGGATGTGACATCTAATATATTTTTGCATGAGATCTACAAATTATTTTTGTTGATGAATGGTTGGATCAGCTGTAAGCTGTAATGATAAGAATTGATGGAGATGTTAAGGAGAATGAAATTAAAATTTGATAAATATTGGGGAGATATGGAAAAAATGAACAAAATAATCTTTTTGCTGTGATTGTGGATCCTCGATATAAATTGGATTGGATTGAACTTGCGCTAAGTAATATGTATGGTCACTTAGGTGTATCCATGCAGAAAAAGTTGAAAGATGAATTTATGGCCTTATATAATGATTATAATAGGCCATATTTATTGGATAAAGGCAGTGAGTCTTGGATTGGGAGATAGTATGATGATGCCTTATGATATGGATGTCTTGGATCCTACATTTAAGGTAATGATGAAGATGGGTTATGAGTATGAACAATTTCAAAGTCGAAAAAAGAGTACTATAAATGAGGTGGATAAACTTCTTAATAAAGAAATTGAGGGAAATGAGACAACTTAGTATGGTGGAAAGTAAATGAGTCTAGATTTTCAATTGTTTCCAAAATAGCTTGTGATGTCTTATCGGTCCCCATTTCCACTATGGTATCGGAATCAACATTTAGCATTGTAGGATGAGTATTTGATGCATTTAGGAGTTCTTTAACTCCTAAAGTGTATCAAAGTTTAATTTTTGGTCAATATTGAATTTGTGAATTATCAACTCCAATTAATGTTGAAGAGACTCTAGAAGGTATAGAGAAACTTGAAGAAGGTGGTATATGAAAATAAATATATTTTTTTAATTTATAAAGTTTATATTCTAAGTTGATTTTATTTCATTTTTGTTTTGAAAGGTGTACGAGGCATAGTTGTTGAAGCCTCAATAGACTAAGCTCCTTGTTCTTTTAATGGTTTATCGATAGTTTACTAGTTTATGTTGGATTGATGGATGTTAAACTTATGTTTGTATTAAATTTGTCTTGAGCATGCTCCAAGAAAAGTTTATTTAGTGTTGAACATAGTTGTTGACTTGCTACCAGAATTTGTTTTAAATTTGTCTTGAGCATGCTCCAAGAAAAGTTTATTTAGTGTTGAACATTTGTAAAGTTTGTTTCATGGAGGAAAATTTTATTTGTGAACAATGAATATGTTGCTTGAAGTATTATTTGTATTCCTAATATGTTTTCCGGACCTTTTTTATTTATGAAGTTTGAATTCGGTTGTGTGTATGCTACCATGAATTATTAAGCTTTATTCTATGTTTTCGTAATATTTTATTTTGGTTATACCCAAATTACTGAAAAAATACTGAAAACTGAATTAAAATTTCGGTTCGGTTACCTTCAATATAAATTTGGTTATTTCAGTTCGGTTATTCTACATGCTAAAACTGAATTGAATAACCAAATACTCAACCCTAAAATGGGTTTGTTTAGAAATCTCATAAGTTGTAGCCCATGAACCCAAGGCATAAGCAAGCCACACTCGAGCGCTTTTACTTATCCACGAAGTCCACTTACTTTTGAAACCATTTTGTGGAAGTCTTGATTTTATTTATAAAAAAATCATATTTAGTATTTTTAATTCAAAAGGTTTCAATTGCGCAAATAATTTTCCATGTTACCACAAATCATGTTTTACCATAATTTAATATATTTAAAAAATATGCTACCAATTTCCAAAAACATAACTTATAAGATGAAAATTATCACATAAAATATTATTTAAAAGTAGTTATTAATAAAAGTAATCAATCATGCTTGTTTATTATCTACAGCATGGTTATAGCACAATTAATAAATTGCATATCATACGAGAACAATTAAAACAAACAAAAATGTCTTAGTGGCCCCAAAATAAAAAATCATATTCTATTACATGATAGAATAAAATACGGATCTTCAATCCATTTGGGCCTACATGTTTCAAATCTGATATCTGGTGGACTTGAGCTTTAAGGTTTAAGGTTTGCGATTGGGCCCGACAGATCGCATCACATACCCCAAGGTTTGTAACACGACCACCGCCAGCTGCCAAACCACTGCTCGTAGTTCTTGCAATTGTTGTTCGTTTTGCAGCTCATCGCTTACTACAGCAGTCGTGCTGCTATGCATTTGCGCACTCGCGTACATTCCCCTTTCTGCCGGTTGCCGCTCCTCTTGCTGCTATCACTTGTGTCTACACCGATAGACGTTGTTACTTTCCACAATATCGTGCTATCGTCGTGCGAGCAACCTCGTGGGTTGGGCTACGTGCGCAAACCTTTGCTTGTATTTGTGCCGCCTGCCACCGTGCCACAACCGCCAGCACAATGGTCATGCCATCGCTGGTTGTCGATGTCATCCGATACATGTGCACGCCATTTGCGTGCATGGCTGGTGCCCACCGCCGCTAAGCCCCAGTGTATGTTGTCTTGTATCCGCAAACCTACATTCTTCACATTTTTCATCCCGCTCTTTACGATACTGATTTGAATAAAAGTTACAACAATAAATCTAATCTATTACACCGATTTTTCTATCAAAACTAATCACAGATTTTCTAGTGATTTACAAAGAAATCTAAACAAATAAACCTTTGCGAATTAAAATAGGTTGCCACGAGGAACACAAAAACATCCACACTATTCATGAAAATTCAAATTAATTATTTTACCAACAGAGCCATGAAACAAAACTAGGATCTGATACCAATTTAAGGGATTTATGCCTCAAACCAAATCACAAATCCATTAACGTGGACCATGAAGGGATTTTTACTTGCAAAATGAATTGCATAGTCCGAATCGCCAAGACCGATTATTGGATGTATAAAAATAATTACTATGTCTATGATTAACCTAGCATGCTCCTATTGTGCATAAAGAAATTTGTGGTATACCTGCATGAATTTAAATTATGAACTATTGCGCAGGGGTTTGATCTTTAATCATTTTTGCGCAATAAGACTCAATCCTAAAATAATCTGAATTAAATCTCTAATTTTCAAATAATTAAAATCAAAAATAAAGACGAAAGAGAGAGAGAGAGAGAGAGAGAGAGAGAGAGAAAAAAAAGATCCTCCAAATCTAATCTTCTGATTTTTATCCCTTACATTGATTAGGATATCTGGTGAATATGTGATACGTGCGTAAAATGACCCATATTTTGATGTGTGTGCATGCTTGTTTGTGGCTATTTTACTCCCGTATCATGTGTTTTTGTCGTATTTTGGTTGTGTTTTCGTGTTTTGTGTGTTTGAATTGTGTAGGATAGGTTTTGGGCATAAACGAGCACTTTTGGTGGAGTTTTGGAGGAAAATCGCACGTGTTTGGAGTTTTGAGGCGTCGACCGGCCGAGCGAAGCAGAACCGGCCGAGCAGGGCAGACAGAGGGCTCGACCGGCCGAGCCAGGGTGGACCGGCCGAGCCAAGCTCCAGACAGAGGGCTCGACCGGCCGAGCAAGGATGGACTGGCCGAGCCAGGCCACTGGAAGGTGGCTCGGTCGAGCCATTTCGAGCGGGCGATCCGAGACGGTTTTCTCCAGAATTTTGGCGGTTTCCAGCTTCGACCGGGCGAGCCACACTTCGACCGGGCGATCCGAGGCCCTGTTTGCTTGTCTATAAAAGGGGAGAAATTCAGTTATTTGAAGGGCTTTTTGTCATTTTTCATAAATCTAGTTAGGATTTCTCCTAGATTCCAATTTCTATCACGATTCATCCAAATTCTAGAGTATCTAAGAGCTTAATTCACCAATCCTTGGAAGAGAAGTGAAGATTCAAGGTGGTAGATCAAGGCATACAAATCCAATTGGGGAAGATTCCAATCTCTACTTTTCAAATTGTAATGGATGTAATTGATTTTAACTTTGTATTTGTACAATTGAAAGGTATGATGTTCTAATTTATTTTGGATGTTGATTTGAGTAAGGATGCATGATCATTTGGTTTGAGAATTGCTTGTTTACTTTCCTTTGAGAGCTTGAATTGCACTAGAACTTGTTCCTTACCTCCTAGGTGTAGGTAATAGCCAGCGTAGGAGGTAGTTGACGTGAACGCTGCAGCCAATACGCGGGCGGAATCGTCGTGAATAGTGTAGATTCATACGATTTTAGTTCCAATCCATGTGCGGTGCTAGGTCGTAGGGCAATAATTGACGAACTAATTGGAGTGGTCTAGGGCTTAATAAAGTGATGGTTTGCGAGTCTTAGATCATCAACCGTTAGCTCGCCGTGACAAGGGGTTAACGAGTGTAGGGTCGATTGCTCAATCTCCTAGGGATTAAAATGTGTTTACATCAATGATTAACCTAATTTGATTGCATCTACACTCATATCAACATCCTATCTTCCTAATTTGAGAATTTGATTGTCTTGGTTTACCGATTGGGGAAAGTATTGATCAATTGATGATTGTTTGTTTAATTCAATGTTTGTCATATATTGTTAGCATAGGTTTAAATTGAATGCTTAGATTGTTAGAAACTACTCAATGATTGAATCATGCCTAGCTATAGAACTTTGCTATAGTATCTCGGTATTCTAGCGGGCGAAGCGGGGAAGGACTTGGATTTGACAAATATTATTCTTGTGTAGTTAGAGGTTTAATTTGATTGAACTTTTAGCCGCATCAATATGATTTTGTGCCTATCGAGAAATAGAATTTACTTCCCTTATCTCGAATCTAGTCTATAATCACAGCTTCCGAATCTCGGGTTTGCTGCTTATCAACTTATGATTATATCGTGTATGGTGATCTGAGAACTAGGGGGTATTTATAGGTGTTGTTGTGACTGCATATCAAATTTTTTGGGAGTTTGAATATTTGTGGAGTTATGCTGCTGCTAGGGTTCGATACTTGTGTAGTGGGTGGAATGAAAACACACTTCTACTTATGAAGGCGTGTTTAGCTTGTTTGGGTGTGTAAAGGGAGCGGCACGTGTGCGTGTCTGATTGGCTGAGGATAATGTATCCGTTGGGCAACCATCGTCTTCCCGAGTTTGTTACGAGCTAGATATTAAGTTTTCTGAGTTTCATTTTTCCTGAGTTTGAGCTGCTGCTGTAATCATATCTTCTCTGTTCTTGAGCAATAAAATCCTCACAACCTCTCCGTGGACGTAGCCTATTGGCCAACCACGTAATCCTGGTGTTCTTGTATTTGTCTGCGTGTGTGTTAGTCTGTGATTGTGAGTCGATTGCAATTGAGTGAGTTTTAGATCAAATCTCAACAAGTGGCGCCGTCTGTGGGAAGCGCTTCAGAGTTCTATGCAATCGAGTTGAGGAAGCTCCGATCAGATATACGACAATCACCGAGTTCGAGTCAGGTCTGGGTAAACTACATGGTGAGTTCTCCATTCTGAATTTTAGGGATTCAGGCCATCTCAGTAACTCCTTTACGGTCAGGTGTGATGTGCATGTGTTCTTGATTTTGGGGTTGTGATATCTGTTAGTAGTGTTCTGGAATTTTAAATTGGGTGTGGTGATTGATACTTGGGCAGTTTGATGCCATGTTTAGTTCTTTGAGAGCGCAGTGTGTTGTGAAGAGGGTGGAATGGCTGCAAGGAAATTTGAGATAGATAAATTCACAGGGAAGAATGATTTCGGCCTGTGGAAAGTCAAGATGGTGGCTATCTTGACTCATCAGGGACTAGATGATGTCGTTCTTGTGGAGAAGGAAGTCTTTAAGGATGAGACAACAGAAAATAAGAAGAAATACTTGAACGGGGCCAAAAGTATCTTGTTCTTGAGTCTTGTGTTGGGTTTTGTATACTGAAATCATTTATTACAATGAGTATATGATTAACTTTTCTCCTATCTGTTAAACAAACTTACATGCACGTAACAATGGTATCCTCGTGTCTCACCAATAGGGACGATCATACGGCATGTTGTAGATCGCAGAAGACAGTATGATCACTTGACCTAGTGAGGCATAAATATTATCACAGTCGAGACAGCGTTGAGGATACGTCTGTCCGGATGGCTGCGGCATAGTCGGAAGAAGTAATCTGTCTTGGTTACTTGATATGCTGGTACGCAAGGGTGGCGTATTGATAGGACCACATTGCGATGTATTTGTCTGTCTGACATCAGCGAATACAAGATCTCAATCTTGATTGAGTCCAAACCCTAAAGAAGGTTCAGGGGTATGCACGGGTTGACTGTTGCTTTGATTTGCCATGGTGGAGAGCCTAAGTAACGTGCTCGTATATCCGCATTTTGGGTAGTAGCAGTTCGTGTAGTACAGCCTGAGATTGAACTTAGGTAACCATATCCGAGTAATAGGATGGGGACATTCCCTGAGGAGCTCAATAACATTCATCATGTCAAAGTCCTGCAGGTTGATTAAGTTCAGGCATGAGTGATAAGGTTTGAGTGGTACTGCTCAGGAAAATAAGATATTAATTAATTGTAGATAGAGCTTGTCAGAAGCTCCGATTCATTAATGAATGTCCGGTAACCTTAAATATGGGGATTCTCAGATAAATGCAGCTCGCTCTCACAACGTGGTAATAAAGGGGTAGGTCAGTATTAATTCTGTGGTGAAAAAGAATTAATATTAATTAATTAATTGTGTCCTGGGTTGTGGACATGGAAATTAATTAATTCATATGCCCACTTTATTATTTGCATTAGGTCCCAGGTCTGGCCTAATTAAATATGGTGAAAAAAGGCCCAGTAGCCCATTAAGGTTAAAACCCTAGGTCTATAAATAGACATCTCTCTCTCTGAAACCCTAGCCACCTTATCATAATTCAAATCAGTTGAAACCCTAGGGAGAGAGAGAGTGTGGCGGCGCCAGTGTTTGGGAGGAGAAGGGAATTCTACTCCGGCCTACACTTCACAGATCTGTGGAATCCTCACCAGTAGCAGATCTGAGCAGCATTAGGATACAGATCTGGAGAACAAGCCTTCTTCTTTTTCTGTTTTATTCGATTGAATCAAGAAATTGGTTTTATGAATTTCTGTTTCCGCAGATTTAATCGAATCGCGTGGTTGAATTAAAGTTGGATATTCAAACGCGAAAGATCAGATCAGACTCTACGGAATAACGGTAATCCCTTTGTCCACGCATTAAATTCATAGTAGCATGCTAGGGTTTATGAATTGTTTATCGCATTCAACATCTGTGATTGGTCCTCTTCATTTGGATTTGGTGATTCAGTTCACGAAAAATCCCTACAATTGGTATCAGAGCCAGGTTACCTGATTTATGGCTCTGTTGAATGCGATTTATTCATTATGCATGTATGAATTTTATTTTTTCGTGGATGATTTTTGTACCTCGTGGCAACCCGTTTTATTTAATCTGCGGTGGTTTATCCGTGTTTGGATTAAATATGTTTTGTAAAATCACGAGAAAATCCGTGATTAGATTTGATAGGAAAAATTGTAATTGTTTAGCCTTTGTAATTTTTTATTTCAAATTTGTAAACAGGATGGGACAAAGAACAAGACGAAGACCAACAGGACGAGGGCGACGTGCACGATGCGGCAGGCGGCCGCGCGCGTGCAGTCGCGGCAGCAACGGGCGGCGCACGGCGGCAGGCTCGGCCTGCTCACGCGTGCGACCGCGGGTGGCAGTCGGCGATGGTGGGCCGCAGCAGTGGGCGGAGCACGTGCGGAAACGCGATGTGCGCGCGGGCTGCTGGCGGCAGCAGCAGTTACTGTCGTCGACAGCTGCTATCCCTGCGGCGGTGGTTCGTGTTTTGGCGGTTGGCCCAATTCGATGTAAATCCCTAGGGTTTGCAGTTGAGTTGTGGGGCCAATTTTCAAATCACAAAACCCTAGATGCCAAAAGATTTGGTGGTTGAAGATTTGAAGGCCCTGAAGATTTGGAAAAGATTTTGAGCTATCCAAAGGATTTATTTTTCAATTTTAAATAGGTATGATTTATTTTCTTATTTTGTGGGGCCACGAGGAATTTTATTTGTCTTAATTGTCTTCATATGATATGTGATTTATTAATTGCGCAATAAGCATGAGTAGATAATAGGAAAAGCATGATTTACTGCTTTTATTATTTACAGTTTTACAAGCATGCTTATGTGATTAATTTCTCGTTGGATTATATTTTGGGAATTTTTGGACTTGTTTAATCACATGCAAAAATTTAGAATATATAATGACAATGAAATTATCTGTGTGCGCATTTAAGATACCTTTTGAATCAAAAATACTTAGCAGATTTTTAAAAAAAAAATCAACAGACCTCCACAAAGTGGTCCTAGGCTGTAAGTGCATCTCTCGCTTTAGTAAACATCTACGAGTGTAGCTTGCTAATTCTCGGAGGTGCATGGGTTGTAGTTGTTGGGATTTCTAGACAAACAATTTAAATCATGTGAACAGTGGGAGGGTTTTGTGTAAACGTGTACGAGTGTAGCTTGCGTAAATCTCTTTCATAAGTATTCTAGGATTGATTTAAATTTTAGATAACAAAAACTCTAAGGGCTGTGCGGTATGGTTACGTGCCATGCTAAACTGTCTCTTTTGGCTGGAGTTTAAGTTGTGGTTAATCGTTTAGAAGCATCTGAGGATATAACGCAGTTGGTGCTTCCCTGTCCTTGAAAGATGGCTTGGTCTAAGTTTTATCACTAATCATTAATTTCTAGTGTCTAAAGGTTCTTGACACCGTATGAAATTAAAGAATTGGGGCTTAAAACTTGCAGTTCTGGTTAAGGGTGACATCGTAAACGTCTACAAGTGTAGCTTGCGGTGGGAACTCTTGGGCTATTAGTGGAAAACATTTGTACTTGATTTATCAAGAGGTTTTCAATGTGTTTTCGAAGTTCTGCATGTATGTTCTTATTGAAGATTCTTTATTTGTTTCAGATATGTCTATATCTACTGTTGATCATATTCTTCCTCTCAATCCTTTAACTGGTCCGAAATTCCCTGAATGAAGTTTTTGCATCAAACACGTCCTTTATCTGAAAAATCAAGCACATGTTCTTTTCATGGATCCACTTGTGCCTGGCTATGATGAGGTTTGTGAACTTGTGCTTGAGTTTTATGAAAGATGGGAGGATGTTGATGATTTCGCCTTTTGGCTTATCATGGATGCCCTATCTAGAGAATTAAAGCACAAGTATAAGAACCTTGAAAGGGCTGGAGAGCTCTGGAAAGAACTCTCGACAGCTTATGGCAGTGTGGAGCGGACTATTAACTATGGACTTGTGCACGATCTTGTGTGCAAGAAAATGGTTGAGGATAGTTCGGTGACAGCGCACATGATGTCTATGATTGAGCTCGTGAGACAGTTCACTGTGCGGGGAGGTAATATCAGTACGCAAGGCGAGGTTGATATCATCCTGAATTCTCTTCTGGAATCTTATAATGATTTTAAGGTAGTTGTTGGTGCAAGGGGAGAGTATGCTCTGCATGAACTACTTGAGGACCTTGTAGTGGAGCAATCTTCCATGCGAGTACGGAAACTTGTTCTGACTGTTTCCAGTACTAGTTCGACAACCTCTAAGGTTGGAGGTGATGGTGCTGAAAGCAAGTTCAGGAAAGGAGGCAGTGAAAGCAAGTCAAGAAAGAAGAAGAGAGTCAAGGTCACTCCAAAAAAAAAATAGGTGTACTGGGTGCGAAAAGGTGACTTGTCCGAATGCTAAGGGACAAGGTACGTCATTTGCATTTGTAATAAAAACATGTTTAGCATCGTTTTCTACTCATTCATGGGTAGTGGATACTGGAGCTACTGATCATGTTTGTTACATTTTGCAGGGGTTCACACTGAGGAAGGTGCTGAAGAATGACGAGGTTACCATCTCAATGGGGAACGCAGCACAAGTGAGTGCAGCTGCCATTGGATATTTCACCTTGTACTTTGATGATTCTGTTTTGACTTTAAGAGATGTTTTGTATGTGCCGGTTTTTTGGCAGAACCTTATTTCAGTTTCCAAACTTTTTGTTGATGGATGTTCAGTTATTTTTATAGTGGTGTTTCTATCATTGGTAATAACTGTGTTATCTATCGTTGGATGCTGAATAACTCTCTCTATGTTATTAACTGTAATCATAAGTCTTCCGCAAGTATTGCATGTAACTCATCCAAAGTTGATAATCCTAGAAAGAGAAAACTTACTTCTTCTGATGAGGATCTTACATATCTCTGGCACTTGAGACTCGGTCACATCAGCTTGAATTTGATTCAGCAACTTGCAGATAACGGAACATTGGACTTAGTCCGGCCTGTACCTTATCAAGTCTACGAATCCTGCATCGGGGGCTAGATGTCTTCTAGGCCTTTCAAGGCTAGTCAGTCTCGAGCATAGGAAGTGTTGGAATTGATCCATTCTGACTTATGTGGGCCCATGTCCACACAGGCTCGTGGAGGTTATGAGTACTTCATCACTTTTATTGATGACTACGGATACGTTTTCCTGCTTCGCTACAAGTCTGAATGCTTTGAGAAATTCAAAGAGTTCAAGGCTGAAGTAGAAAAGAAGGTCGGGAAAACTATCAAGTCACTGCGATCTGACCGCGGTGGCGAATACATCGTTAATGAGTTCCTGCAGTATTTGTCTGATCATGGGATTACATCCCAGTGGACAGCACCGGGTACTCCTCAGCAAAATGGTGTAGCTGAAAGAAGAAATAGAACTCTTTTAGAGATGGTAAGATCAATGATGAGCTATGCAAACTTACCCATTTCATTTTGGGGATACGCATTGGAAACATCGGCTTACATATTGAATGTGGTGCCTTCTAAATCGGTTCCTAAGACACCTTCTGAGCTCTTCCTTGGTTGCAAGTTCAGAGTATGGGGTTGTCCGGCACACGTGCTAACAAAGGAACCTGATAAGTTAGAAAGCAGGTCCAAAGTAATGTTGTTCATAGGATATCCCAGGCAAACAAAAGGTGGTTATTTTTACTGTCCTGAGAGTCAGAGAATCGTTGTTAGCACCAATGCTAGATTCTTGGAGGACGAGTATGTGAGAAACCACAAGTCAAAGAGTGATATCATTCTTCAAGAAATTGAAAATGAGAATGCGAATCCAAGGGAAGGGGAACGTGCGAATGTGGGTGCACCTGTGAGAGGTTCAACACCACAGGCGCGTTCTTCAGTGCAAGGTGTAGAACCACAAGTTACTGCACCTACTACTGACACAACACGATGCCTCATCGCAGTGGGAGAGTTATTTTCTAGCCAAAAAGGTATATGTTCGTGGGTGAGTCTTCGAACTTGAGCCCGAAAGACGGACATGAGGACTCTGACCCACTGACTTACGAAGAGGCAGTGCAGGACAAGGATATTGAAAAATGGCCTATCGCCATGGATTCTGAGATTGAATCTATAACTGCTATGGATGTATACCAGAAAGCTGAGCTACCAGATAGCTTTAGAGCCATAAGGTGCAAGTGGGTATACAAGAGAAAGAAAGGGGCGGATGGAGAAATCACGACTTTTAAAGTCAGGTTGGTGGCAAAGGGTTATAGTAAAAAAAAGGACATAGACTATGACGATACCTTTTCACCCGTAGCCATGCTCCAGTCCATCCGGATACTCCTTGCCATAGCTGCGCATATGGACCTCAGGATTTGGCAGATGGATGTCAAAACCGCTATTGTAAATGGTTACCTTGTAGAAGGTAGGGACATCTATATGCGGCAACCCGAGGGTTACATACGCAAGGGCGAAGAACATCTTGTCTGGAAGCTTAAGAAGTCCTTGTACGGACTTAAGCAAGCTTCGAGGTCGTGGAACTTGCATTTCAACGATGTGATTAAAGCCTATGGATTTTCACAATTGGAGAACAAAAGTTGTGTGTACCGACTTTGTGTTAGTGGGAGCGTGGTTTTCCTTGCACTGTATGTGGATGACATACTCCTATTTGGAAACAACGAGGGAGTGATGTCGAAAATCAAGAGTTGGTTATTCGAACAGTTCCAAATGAAGGATTTGGGAGAAGCTGGGTACATCCTTGGGATTAAGGTCTTACGGGATCGTAAGAGAAGGATGTTAAGATTATCCCAGGCATCCTATGTGGATACTGTGATAGCCCGGTTTAGCATGCAACTCGCCAAGAAAGGCGTGCTACCTTTCAGACATGGCGTTCATCTTTCTAGCGGGCAGTGTCCTGAGACACAGCGGGAGAAAGATGAGATGAGTCTTGTACCATACGCCTCTGCGGTGGGTAGCCTCATGTATGCAATGCTGTGTACCAGGCCAGATATCTGTTATGTCGTTGGCATGGTAGCGAGATATCAGTCTAACCCTGGACAAGCGCATTGGACTGCGGTAAAGCACATCCTCAAGTACTTGAAGAGAACTAGGAATTACTGTCTGGTTTATCAAGGTAAGGATTTGTGCCCTGTGGGTTATACACATTCGGTTTTCCAAGGGGACCAGGATGAGAAGAAATCGACCTCAAGTTATGTGTTTACCTTATGAGGTGGGGCTGTATCTTGGAGGAGCTCTAAGCATAAATACATTGTTGACTCCACCATGGAGGCGGAATATGTCGCCGCCTCTGAAGCTTCGAAAGAAGGGGTATGATTCTGGAACTACCTTTTAGAGTTGGATGTGATTCTGAGCTTGCCGAAGAGCATCACAATCTATTGTGATAACTCTGGTGCAATGGCAAACTCGAAGGAGCCATGGACTCACAAGGCAAGCAAACACATAGAGAGGAAGTACCATATCATACGAGAGATCGTATTGAGGGGCGATGTGCTGATCAAGAAGATTGACACTAGAGACAACCTAGCTGGTCCATTTACAAAAAGCTTGTCGTAAAAGGTTTACGAAAGACATATTTGTGAGCTGGTCTGAGGTGGATGTCAACCACTGACAGTGGTTAAAGTGATAGCCAGGCTAGATAGACGCACTGTATACTCTGTAATAACTATTGTAATGCTTTGATTATAAGTGGGAGATTGTTGGGTTTTGTATACTGAAAGCATTTATTACAATGAGTATAAGATTGACTTTCCTCCTATCTGTTAAACAAACTTACATGCACGTAACAATGGTATCCTTGTATCTCATCGATAGGGACGATCATATGGCGTGTTGTAGATCGCAGAAGACAGTATGATCACTTGACCTAGTGAGACATAAATATTATCACAGCCGAGACAGCATTGAGGATACGTCTGTCCGAATGGCTGCAGCATAGTCGAAAGAAGTAATCTGTCTTGGTTCCTTGATATGTTGGTACGCAAGGGTGGCGTATTGATAGGACCATGTTGAGATGTATTTGTCTGTCTGACATAATACAAGATCTCATTCTTGATTGAGTCCAAACCCTCACGAAGGTTCAGGGGTATGCACGGGTTGACTGTTGCTTTGATTTGCCATGGTGGAGAGCCTAAGTAACGTGCTCGTATATCCACATTTTGGGTAGCAGCAGTTCGTGTAGTACAGCCTGAGACTGAACTTAGGTAACCATATTTGAGTAATAGGATGGAGACATTCCCTGAGGAGCTCAATAACATTCATCATGCCAAAGTCCTGTAGGCTGATTAAGTTCAGGCACGAGTGATAAGGTTTGAGTGGTACTGCTCAGGAAAATAAGATATTAATTAATTGTAGATAGAGCTTGTCAGAAGCTCCGATTAATTAATGAATGTCCGGTAACCTTAAATATGGGGATTCTCAGATAAATACAGCCCGTTCTCACCGTGGTAATAAAGGGGTAGGTCAGTATTAATTCTGTGATGAAAAAGAATTAATATTAATTAATTAATTGTGTCATGGGTTGTGGACATGGGAATTAATTAATTCATATGCCCACTTTATTATTAGCATTAGGTCCCAGGTCTGGCCCAATTAAATATGCTAAAAAAAAGCCCAGTAGCCCATTAGGGTTAAAACCCTAGGTCTATAAATAGACATCTCTCTCTCTGAAACCCTAGCCACCTTATCATAATTCAAATCAGTTGAAACCCTATGGAGAGAGAGAGAGTGGGGCGGCGCCAGTGTTTGGGAGGAGAAGGGAATTCGACTCCGGCCTACACTTCACAGATCTGTGGAATCCTCACCAGTAGAAGATCTGAGCAACATTGGGATACAGATCTGAAGATCTGATCTTGAGATCAAGCATTCTTCTTTTTCTGTTTTCTATTTTATTCGATTGAATCAAGAAATTGGTTTTACTAATTTCTGTTTCCGCAGATTTAATCGAATAACGTGGTTGAATTAAAGTTTGATATTCAAACGCGAAATATTGGATCAGACTCTAAAGAATAACGGTAATCCCTTTATCCATGCATTAAATTCATTGGAGCATGCTAGGGTTTATGAATTGTTTATCGCATTCAACACCCGTGATTGGTCCTGTTCATTTGGATTTGGTGATTCAGTTCACGAAAAATCCCTACATCTTGATGAAAAAGTTTTGAGAGAAGTCTCAAGGGAGGAGACACCCTATGCCGTCTGGAAGAAATTAGGAGACCTTATACCTCACAAAGTCTTTAGCAAACCGATTGTTTCTAAAGCATAGACTATACTCCTACAAATTCACAGATGAAAGAAGTGTAGTGGACCAATTGGATTAGTTCAATAAAGCTATGGATGATCTTGAAAATATTGGAGTGAAGTTAGAAGGAGAAGACAAAGCCATTCATCTTCTAAATGCTCTGCCCAAATACTATGCCAATATCGAGATGCAATGATTTATGGAAGAATGGGACCATCACCATGGATGAGGTGCAGGCTACTATTAAGCTAAAGGAAATGGAGAAACTATTTAAAACCTTTCCAATTGATGGTGCAGGAGTTGGACTTCTTGTTAAGAAAGGGCAGGCTAACTCGAAGTTCACCAAGAAGAACTTTGGAGGTTCTAGGACCAACTCATATACTAAGAAGCCTGGTGGTTTTAAGAGGGACTTCAAGCCTACAAGTTATCAGAATGGACCAAGAAACTTCAATGAAAATGGTAACAGACAACCATCAAGCCAGGCAGAGCAGAGGATATGTCACTATTGTAAAAAGGTTGGACATCTCATAAGAGATTGTGCAATACCCAAGCAGAAAGGGCAGTACTCCAATGGACCAAATGTGGTCAAGGCAACTGATGCCTGCATAGATGAGATTCTAAATATTACTCACCGAGTAGGAGATGATGGTTGGATATTAGATTCAGGGTGCTCCTTCCACATGTGGACTGGTTCTCTGATATTAAGCTGGAAGATAATGGAACGGTGGTATTAGGCAATAACTATGTCTGTAAGGTAGCAGGAGTTGGTTCGGTCAAGATAAGAAACCATTTGGATGATGTTAAGGTGCTCACTGATGTAAGATATATACCATAAATTCAGAGGAATCTCATCTCACTGGGAACTTTAGAAGCTAAGGGATATAAGTTCCTAGGTAATGAGGGCACGATCTCAGTATATAAGGGTGAACCAGGAGATTTTGAAAGGGAAACATGTCAACAACATTTGCTACCTATTTGTTGAGACTATTGTTGGGAGTGTTGACTCCACAGAGGAAATGAATTCCTTTAAGTGGCATGCTCGATTGGGACATATCAGTTTCAAAGGGATGGAAGAATTGAGGAAGCAGGGAATCTTGAGTTTTGAACCTAACCAGTCAGTGACTTAATGTGAAGAGAGTGCTCTCTCAAAGGAAAAGAAACTACCCTTTCAGCCTGGAAACAAAAGGAGCTCACAATTGTTAGAATATGTACATGTCGCTTTGTGGGGACCCTCCAAAACAGAAACCATGGGTGGTGGAAAGCATTTTCTCTCCATCATTGATGATTGCTCCAAGAATGTATGGGTGTATGTGTTAAAGAGCAAGGACCAGGCAGCAGATAAGTTTAAAGAATGGTGTCTAATGGTGGAGAATGAGAAAGGGATGAAAGTGAAGTTCCTTAAAACAGACAATGGGTTGGAGTTTGTATCAGACAAGTTTGAGTCCTACTGTAGAGCAAAATGAATAAGAAGACATAGAACAGTGCCATATAACCCTTAGCAAAATGCCACTGTGGAGAGAATGAATAGAACTCTCCTAGAGAGATTAAGATGCCTACTACTTGGAGTTGGTCATCCCAAGAAGTTCTAGGGTGAAGTTGTAAATAGAGCCTTTTATCTAATCAACAACAGCCCTGCAACCTCATTAAATATGAAAACCCCAGATGAGATTCGGAGTGGTAAGGCACCAGATATCAATCATTTGAAGACCTTTGGATGCTTGGCATTCTCTCATATCATGCAGAACAAATTAGAGCCAAGGGCTCCAAGGTGCATCATGTTGGGATACCCTCAAGGAACTAAAGGATACAGGTTATGGTGTATAGAGCCAAATAACCACAAAATCATCATCAGTAGGGATGTGGTTTTTCATGAGAACGAGATGCCATTCAAGGACAGCAATGAGGGTAAGTTCAACCCTGCAAAAGAATCAGTAAAGGAATATGAAAGAAGCACAACCAACATTCATCCAGAAGAACAAAAGGAGGAAATTGAGCAGCCAAACCAACAGGAGCCTACCCAGCAACCACCTGATTCAATTGCAGACTATTGGTTAGCTAGAGATAGGTTAGGAGGGAGATACACCCTCCTAAACTCTTCAGTGAAGCAGATGTCATATTCTTGAGTTTGAATATTGCAGAAAAATTGGATTGAGATGAGCCAAGAACATACAAAGAAACTTGTAACGGTAAGGAAAAGGAGAAGTGGCAGCAAGCTATGGAAAACAACACTTGGTCATTGGTTGAGAAACCACCAAATAAGAAATGCATTGGTTGTAGATGGTTGTTCAAGAGAAATTGGAGAATGTTGCCACACCACAACTGAGATATAAAGCGAGGCTAGTTGCAAAAGCGTACACTCAAAGGGAGGGAGTTGATTTCATAGAGGTATTCTCCCCAGTGGTGAAACACACCTCCATTAGACTGCTATTAGTAATTGTTGTTCAGCTGGATCTTGAGCTTCACCAATTGGATATAAAAATTGCATTTTTACATGGTGAACTTGAGAGATCCTATATATGGATCAGCCACACCTGGATTTGAGGAAGCTGGGAGTGAGGGGAAGGTGTGCTTACTTCATAAGTCTCTCTATGGGCTTAAACAAAGCCCAAGAAATGGAACAAGAAGTTCGATGCTTATATGTTGAACATTGGTTTTGAAAGATCCTAGCATGACAGGTGTGTGTACCTAAAGAAAGCTGCAGACTCATCCCTCATCTACCTACTCCTATATGTTGATGATATACTACTTGTTGGTAAGCATATGTCAGACATTCAAAAGGTAAACCCAGATTTGAAGCTAGGATTTGATATAAAGGATTTGGGGGGAGGCATGCAGGATCTTAGGCATGGATATTCAAAGAGATAGGTCAGCTGGTACCCTGAATACTTACACAGGAAAGATATTTGATCTCTATTGTTAAGAAATTTGGAATGCTAAATAGCAGGCCTCTTGCTATTCCTGTGGGTGCAGATGTGAAGTTAAGTGCAAGCATGAGTCCCTGTTGTGAAGAGGAGAAGAGATACATGGATTCCATACCATATGCAAGTTTGGTTGGAAGCATTATGTATCTAATGATATGCACCCAACCAGATGCAACATTCTCTATTAGTCTAGCAAGCAAGTTCATGGCCAATCTAGGAAGGGAACATTGGCATGCTCTGCAAGGCATCTTAAGGTATCTTAAGGGTACCCCTAATCTTGGTCTGTTATTCAGAAGGTCAGAGAGAGGTACAGATGCTCTCATGGGATATGTAGATAGTGAATATGCTTTAAGCATAGACACTACGAAGTCTCAATCCGATTTTGTATTCAATTTGTTTGGAACTGCAATAAGTTGGAAGTCGAGGCTGCAATCTGTAGTAGCTCTTTCCACTACAAAAGTCGAGTACATGGTTGTTACAGAAGTAGTTAAAGAGGCACTATGGTTAAGAAGAATTCTAAATGAGTTGGGGGTGATTCAAGAGTCAGTGAAAGTGTTGTGTGACAGCCAAGGAGCTCTACACCTGACCAAACACCAGGTGTTTCATGACAAATCAAAACACATTGAGGTAAGATACCACTTTGTCAGAGATATAATTGAGAAAGGTTGGATCAAAATGGTGAAAGTGTCTACAGAGGATAATGCAGCAGATATGTTAACTAAGGTCATTCCTTCGATCAAGTTCAGATATTGTCTTGAACTTGTGGGCTTGTGCTGACTATGATTGCCAACTTTCATGTTCTGTAATGGAACTTTGTGAGAGGAAGGGAGTGAATTATTGTTATGTAGTGAGGAGGGAGTATGTTATTGTGACTGCATATTAGATTTTTTGGGAGTTTGAATATTTTTGGACTTCTGCTGCTGCTAGGGTTCGATACTTGTGTAGTGGGTGGAATGAAAACGCACTTCTACTTATGAAGGCATGTTTAGTTTGTTTGGGTGTGTAAAGGAAGCGGCACGTGTGCGCGTCTGACTAGCTGACAATAATATATCTGTTGGGCAACCATCATCTTCCCGAGTTTGTTATAAGCTAAGATATTCAGTTTTCTGAGTTTCATTTTTCCTGAGTTTTGAGTTGCTACTGTAATCATCTCTTCTATGTTCTTGAGCAATAAAACTCCTAACAACCTCTCTGTGGACGTAGCCTATTGATGAACCATGTAATCTCGGTGTTCTTGTTGAGTTGCTACTGTAATCATCTCTTCTATGTTCTTGAGCAATAAAACTCCTAACAACCTCTCTGTGGACGTAGCCTATTGATGAACCATGTAATCTCGGTGTTCTTGTGTTTGTCAACGTGTGTGTTAGTCTATGATTGTGAGTCGATTGCAATTGAGTGAGTTTTAGATCAAATCTCAATAATAGGAAATTCTGATTCCCAATGGGCTTGAGTTTTACATGGGCTAGACTATGGACCAGTATGCAAATAACAAAGTAGGCATATCAATTAATTAATTCACATATTCAACCAAGAATATAATTAATCAATTAATATTGATTCTTGCCACCAGAGAATCAATACTATCCTACCTCTTTGCAACTATGTTATGGCGAACGGGTTGCATGGTCTCGGTATATCCCCATATTTAAGGTTAGAGACATTCATTATTTAAGCTCTGACAAGCCTATAAATTAATTAACATCTTTTATTCCTAAGTTATACCACTCAATATATTTTCACTTGTGCTTGAACTTAATCAACCTGCAGGACTTCCGCATAGGGAACCTTTTTTAGCTTCTTATGGAATATTATCATCCTATACTGGATATGGTTACCTAACAACAGAACTAGAAGTCATACACAAACTACTACCACCCAAGATGCAGATATACAAGTAAATGTAAGACTCTCCATCATAACATCTCAAAGTGATACACAGACTTGTGTATACCTCTTGAACTTTCATTAGGTTTCAAATATCATCAAGATCAAGATTCTTTTAATGTTAGATAAAAGAATTGATCTTAGTAAGGTCCTACCAATACGTACCAAACGTACCAACACATCTAGTGACCAAGATAAGCCACTAATTACTGACAATGTTGCAGCCTAAATCGACAATCTGTTTTAGCACTGTCTCAGCTGTGATGATCATTTATATCTTGCTAGGCAAGCGATCCATACGATCTTCTATGATCTACAACACACCGTATGATCTCCCTATCTACGAGATACGAGAATAGAGTAGCTTGCGATACATGTTTGTTAATTCATACAGGAGATAATAACACAACAATAAGGATTTACTAGTATATTAACCATAAACCATGTTCATAATATACCAATCATAATGCTTTCAGTATATAAATCCATCAGACCATTCATGGATGTTAAAATAATTCACCATTTCATATAAAAGCCTTATGCATGCTCTCATTAAATTCAAAATTACGTGATGATTTGAAGTTTTTTAATTCAGAAATGCGATGAATCTAAACTTGATCCTACCACGCATTTGATTTAATCGACGGAACTAGAATTAATCATTTTTCCAATTTAATTCTATGAATAAACAAACAATGAGAAGAAGGGAAGAATTTGATCGTCCAGATCAAGCCTTCTGATCTGTATCCCTTGCTTTTGATTCTAGCTACTGGTGAGAAATCCATGAATTGGATTTCACAAGACACAGACGAATTTCTTCGTCTCCCTCTGTAGTTGGCACCGGCCACTCTCTTTCTCTTTAGGGTTTCAGTTGCGTGACTTATGAGATCTGAGAAGAGAATATGCTATTTATAATTAGGATTTTGAACCCTAATGGGCTCCATTAAGCATTATGTTGGGTCAAACTTGGGACCTAATGAAAATAATAAATTGGCTCCTATGAATTAATTAATTCTCATGTCCACAACTCTAGACATAATTAATTAATTAATTAATATTGATTCATTTCACTAGAGAATTTATACCGACTTACCCCTTTATTAGCACATTATGAGGAACGGGTTGCATCCACTCAGTGAATCCCCATATTTTAGGTTACCGGACATTCTTTAATTAATTTAAATATTTGACAAGCTTTAAATAATTAATTAACTTCTTATTATCCTAAGTAGTACCCCTTAACCATTATCATCCATGCCTGAACTTAATCAACTTGCAGGACTTTAGCACAATGAACATTTTTAACTTCCTCAGGGAATGTCCCCATCCTATTACTTGGATTTGGTTACCTATCGCTAATTACCAAAACATACTACGCAAACTGTTATCACCCAAGATGCGGGCATACTAGCACATTACTAAAGCTCTCTACCATGACAAGGCAAAGTGACACACAACCTGTGCATACTCCTGAACCTTTATTAGGATTCAGACTCAACCAAGTCATGTGACCTGGTTCTTCTGATGTTAGATAGAAGAACACATCTCAGTATGGTCTAATCAATATGTTACCGCATGTACCAGCATATCAAGTGATCAAGACAAACCACTTATAACTGAATATACTGCAACTTACTCCGATAGACTAATCCTCAAGGTATCTTGGTTGTGATAAGATTTGCATATCGCTAGATCAAGCAATCCATACTATCTTCTACAATCTCCTCCACGCCTTATGATCTCTCTGCCGATGAGATAAGAGGATATCATTATTTTTGCAAGTATGCTTGTTTACAAATATGAGAAAAGTAAATTGTATACATGCAAGAGCGAAGCTTGCCCTACTCCTTGGGACTAACTAAGCTGGCTAGGCTATCCAAGCCTTTGGATCTTGTGGACTGCATCACGCTACCCAATAGCTTCTCGATTCCCATTAGTTCATGAATTCCACATGCATCGGCGGTATGACCTTAAACGAGATAGAAAAAATTGTTAACGGGCCAAGTCCTAGCCCTTTCTAGGCTACTTTACTCCGAACAAGACAAGCAATTGCTGGTAGGTCCTGCAAGGTAAAAAATTAAAAGCAAAGTTAAACATAACCAGAATCAAAGAAATCAATAACTTAAGAAACCTACAATAAGCATCTGCGGAAAGTCCACTAATACAATAACCCTTGGGGGAGAATTCATAAAAATGTATTCATGCTTCCACCCGCGTGATTTCAAAAGACAACCCATTATTAAAGTGTTGGGGCTTTGACATGATGTCGTTTCATGTTAAGAATACTCAAATACCCAAGTGGGACACCAGGCTTATCCTTGGCCTAATAGCTATGTAGATAGAAAATCGAGTCAAAGCTAATCCCACAGAGAGCGAAATTAAGCTTTGTCAACCTTCAGTGTCACAAATATCCAATTGAAGCTTGTAGAATTACCCAAAGAATTAGTTTGTTTTGATTTGTTGTTGCACAATTTATTAACCTAAAATTGCTCAAATGTATATAAATTTCTAAAGAGTTCAGAGTGGATAAGACTTTTGTGATAAGTTTGTTTTTACCAACGTTCATAGGTTTCAATTGGGAAAATTTAAGGTGGATAGTTTTTTTATCGCTCCTTATACTTTAGAGCTCGTCTCACCCCTAAGTTTGTCATTAGTTCGGGGTGTTCCTGATTGTGGACAACAAGGAAGGTGTGCCCTACTGTCACTAGGTACACTCTCTTTCCCTCTAGAATTCTATTGCCCTCACTATAATCAGTCTTCTTACTAATTGTCTAAGTGCTTTCCACTTGGTCTGTTCTCCGGAATGATTATAGGCTCCTATGGATGCCCAATTTTCCTTTTATAGTAGTTAGCCCTCCCAACTCTAGTTCTTTTGCATTACATTAATCTGCGGAAACTCATCTCTGGTTTTAAGCATCGACTATCATTCCCACTTCAATTTATTATCCCTCCTCCTACCTTTCGGTTTTAATAAGAGACAAAAAAGAACAGTGAATGGCGAAGTTCGTGTTTCACAACCAAGGAATTAAATCAAAACCTCACACATTATTCAAGCATTCTCAATCACATCAACTCATTCACCCCAAGCTGGGCGTTTATCTAGACATTAACGAAATATATAAACACAAAATTATTCATACCAAATATTTTATATGATGATAGAGGACATGGGTAAATCCTCTTTGCAATAGAATTAACATGCAAAAAGATAAAACTAAGTCTAAAAAATATTCAAAAGTTATCCAACATTATTTGCAACAAAGTATTTATAAAAAGTCGTATATGCCACATATGGCAACTACATCATCCAGGCAGGGATGCCAGATTCGTCTCCTTGATTAACACATTTTCCTTGTTCAAAAATCTTCCTTACTTAGCTAATTGAAATCCTTCTTCGAAAGAGATTCAGATAGAGCTTGATTAATTCAGTTGGATATTAACAGAATGTTCAACACTTTTCATACTTAGTCTTCATGTCGATATGCCCAACTAATGAGGTGTCTCATATGCGTATTAAAATGTTGATTCATCCCAGTCCTCGGAGTAGAATATTTTGGGCACATCTCCTCAACGGTCCAAAACACATTTGAATATGACTAATTCCCAACCTTCCTTGCCTTCTGCAAAATTAGCAAAAACACTCTGACTCTACTAAAGACTCTTAATGAAAACAACAAAATAATACATTAAACTGACTCAAATATGGTCAACTTTGGAATCATGTCAGGTTATCAAACCACTTAACGAATCGATAATAACAATCCTTGTTCGTTGGATTACCTTATGTAATTCAACGCTCGCAACCTATGTCACGATACAACATTAGTGTGCCAATTAAATGATGCCACAATGAATGAGCAATTACATGGGGGCTATCCCGTACAAATTAAGGATTCAAATAAAAAGGGTTAAAGAGGGAAACGAATATCATACTCAAAATGATGGACATAGATGGTGGTTGTATCTTGTGGTGTACAATGGCAATGGGAAAAGGAATATGAAAAGGTGAATGGAAGAGACATAACTTCCTAAGGAGGTTATTGACACCTGGAAGGATAACCTCATCCTAGAATCGATGAGGGGACTTACGAAGCGCTTATCATAATCCTTGGGAAATTGAGGAGTAACGGGATTGCGAACAAGGAGTCTAAAAATAATAACCCATCTAAATAAGAAATTCAGCCATATTGTATAAAGAAAATATGAGGATACTGACCTAAGCTTTGGATTAGCAAATGACACGAAGGAAGATAAACGAATTACAACAAAGAAGAAAGAGAGCTTACACGAAAAGTAAGAAGGCGTTTGATTCTACCAAATATAAATTTTCGCAAGGGAGCGTCATTAAAAGCATGTTGAATAAATGCTATCAACCGACTTCTGACACATGTCAGAGTTGCATAGAAATTCTTCCAAGTCAACATTTACGAAAAGAATGATCTATAAATAACATTGATGAATAAAATTGTAAAATGCGACATCGAATGACTCAACGGTTCAAAGACAAAACTTCAACAAAGGTACTCATTTAATTTGATAATTCTAACACCCATTCTTGTTTGCAAGAGATACTTTGGAACGATACCATGAATAGGGGTTTCCCCTAATCAAATACAAGATCGAGCATGCGCACCAAGATCATTAAATAGAGATACACCACCATGGATGAGAAATATCCCACCACGAATAAAAATATTGCGACACTAAAATAGTCAATCCGCATGCTCATGAAGCACTGGGGTACGGATAAGAATGATGAGCCTCCTAAGAATCATCCCATTGAACTTTAAAAAATGAGACTAGCTCGTGACCTCAACCCTTGGTCGGGCTCTAGGCATGCCGAGTCGCCCATGTGGTCAGTCGAAGTCCTGTTAAACATGTGATACATGAGAGATCCGCATCTTGGTAATCCTTAAAGTGCATGCTTCATGAACTGTGAACCTGATCCACTCACTTATAGTTTTGGAAGCTCCTTGAGTTTTGGAGAGTTGAGAATGAACTGCTTTCTAGATGCAAATATTCTTTGATGGAAATTGTTAGTAAGCTACTCGTTGTTCCTCAGAGACCGTATGGTAAAAGTGCTCAAGTCCACACTTAAAGAGTGGTAAGAGATGCTACGCAATCCATACGAAGAGACCATGTGAGATGCCATTGTTGGTCTAAAAAGCTAAAAACTCTTGATAAACTTCAAATCAAGTTAATATGAACACCACATCAACCATAAGAACAAGGATTATTACATCAACATGTTAGAATAATTTTGAAATATTGCAAGGGTTCGAACAAGAGCAAATTGTTTTAAAAAGAATAGACATCCTTGGTAGTTGATGAAAAGGAACCAAACTCACGAAGACGTAACAAACATATATATTTGGTTGTTGTTTTGTAGGAAGGAGCTGATTATTTTGACCTTCCTTGATGATTTGCCTTTATCAAACTCCAAGGAATTCGATAAAGACAATGGACTATTGTTAAGGGCCAACGTAATATAAGACAAAGACGATGATAGATGCCAAGGATGAAGGACATATGATCTAGCCAATTGAAGTACGCAAGCTAAAGTCGTATAATACCTTGTCTACTAAGACAAGAGACGAAAGACCCACACAAAAAAAACACGAAGACGAGCGAGAGATGAACGAGATCTATTAAAGAAGAGCAACAATCACGCATGAAGATACACCATATCTTCGAAAAATCATATTTGTATCTAAAATTTGTAATAGATAGATCATATCTCTAATACATAGAGTATCTCATGATTTTTGGTGAAGTTAAGCTAAATTAGATTCAATTTCTACATATATAAATAAATCCCTCGGCATGCATAAAAAGGATTGTTTATCATATATTGTTTACTCACTATAAATAATATTGCATTTGTGTTTTATTATT
Source organism: Plectranthus barbatus (assembly GCA_026898455.1). Classification (NCBI taxonomy): domain Eukaryota; kingdom Viridiplantae; phylum Streptophyta; class Magnoliopsida; order Lamiales; family Lamiaceae; genus Plectranthus; species Plectranthus barbatus. Next base: position 250,868 of record JAPKLW010000271.1, on the reverse strand, counting down.
CTTGCATTATTATTATTTTTTTAAACCTTTGCTCAACACAAAATCACTCACAACACCTAATTTAGAGAAATTCTTCCATTTATGTCCAACTTACATAAAATTATATCAATTTGCACATACCATTGATATTTCATTAATAATAAGAGATTGGCCTAAAACATGCGAGAAACATGTAGAAAACTCAATCCAAAATGGAATAAATGACTATCGAATAGATTGAGTTATTAGGGATATGGTCATAGACTCGTAGATATGTTTATTTGTAATTGAGTAATTAGAAGAGGCTCGATCTGCGCATGCCACAAGAGATAATTGGAAGAGGTGAGTTTGATATTCACCATGTGGATCATGGTGGACAGAGGGAGGGTGGGAATATCAATTTCCAGAGCAGCCATGTCGACGCAGGTGCAGGGAGGAGGCGCACGAGGACAGCGAGACAAGAAAAAGGCCGAAACTAGGGTTTAGGCAGTATGGTTGATACCATGTAAAGATTGGAAATCTTTTTATTTCACACAAATAATGAGTACATTATACATGTATATATAGGTAGCAATTGCAATATAAATCTAAGTAGATACAAAAGATATACATAAAAGATATGAATATATCACAAATCTATCTAACATTATTGAGTCAAGACATAGAGTTTCGGAACTATTCAATCTCGATTAATTTAGATTATAAATAAAGGATCCTAACATTTCGATTTTTGTTATAAAAATAAAAAAAATCAATCAATGTATATAAATTAATCGAGTCCATTCGCTCGGGGTGTAGTGGTTAAAGTATCTTTCCTGTGATTGAGAGGTCACAGGTTCGAGCTCTTAGGGGACATCTGGGTGCGTGAGTGTGTGTGTGAATTTGATTAATGTACACTTATTTAAAAAAAAATTATTCGATAATCTAAATATAAAATAAATTAATCGATTATTTGAATTATAAATCAATTAATTGTAAAAAAAAAATCGATAAACTTCTTTCATATGCCAGTAAATTTGCATAAAAATTTGTCCATTATTTTTACGATCTCTATCTTCGATTATCCATAATCAATAGATTTTTAAAATGTGAAGATGAGAATGAGCGATTATATCTAGATCAGAAAACAATATTTGTAATCTGAGTATCTGACACGAATTTCTACCATAAAAATGGAGAAAATATTTAAACTAAAACAGTATTCAATATATTGTAGAACCCGTTTTTGGATAAATTGTATATCCGGATGCATGTGAGAGAATATGCCACAAAGATAATCAATTGTGGGGACAGCCAAAACACTAGAGACTTAGTGGGACCATTTTTATATTATTTATACTTCAATTAAATAAATAACTTCATAAAATATTAAAGATATATTTAAGATTATAAAATTGTTATAAGATTTGATAGAAACTTTAAATATTAATAAATAATTTAGAATTTGGAGTAACTCAATTAAATTGAAGAGTTCAAATAAATTAAATAATCCGAAATCGATTAATTTGTTGTGTCACAATAATAGAATAGTTAAACTACCCTTGGGCCTACGAGATAATTCAAATGAAATAAATAGAACAATGATGCTCTAATATATACTCCCTCCGTCCCATTAGATTAGTCCAGTTTGTTTTCGGCACAGAAATCAATGTTTGTGAGTGTAGTGGAATTAATATTTTATTGATGTGAGAAGATTTTTTTTCCATTTTAGGAAAGTGGACTAATCTGGTGGGACAGACGAAAATGGAAATATGGACTAATCTGGCGGGACGGAGGGAGTATATACGTTTTTATTATATTTAGATATTCATGTGTGTGCACGCGTCTTAGTAGAGGTACACAACAAATCTCAAATGTGAACTTTCACTTTCACTTTCACTTTCACTTTCACCACACAACATCAATATTTATGTATTATATTTATTTGCTTTCATATTTATCTATATTAGGTAATTGATATGATATTGACGTGAAGATCAAATTAAAACGTATGAATATAGATGAAAAACACACATGAATAATATATGAAGAATACATGTGATTTCATAACCCAATTCATTAATTATGATTAGATTCCCGGATGCTACCAAACTTGGATATTTATTAGAAATATTGTGGTAACTCTTATCTTATATTTCACACAAACTCAAGTCCAGACACATAGGCACATGACTTTTTACATTTTAAACTGATAAAAATGTAGATTTTTTTATACTAAGGTTAAAAACGCAGTGGTTAAAATATTTTATATATGATCAATTGATTAAAAAATTCGAGTATAACGACTCCATAACGCAACAATTTACTATTACATTCCGATTCTTTATTTATCTAAAATAAGTATTTTTTTACTAATTACCCATTTGATAAGATATTTAAATCCTGAGAATTTGGATTCTTTTCTTATTCTGTCGTATCAACATAGGATTTCTTATAAGGATTCAAAACTATATTATTAACAAATAATAATATTTAGCAAACTATTTTATTAGAGATGTTTTTTAATAAAAAGTTTCGCCGTCGATTATTTCATCTTACACACAAAAAAATAATAATAATATTTTTTTGATAAAAATTTCAATTGGAGCTTTTTCTTATTTTGATGCATCAACTTAGGATGCCTTATAAGGATTCAATACTATCTTATTAATAATAATAATAATTTTTTTAGCAAACACTTATAGTAATTTTTTTAATAAAAAGTTTCGGGATGGATTATTCCAGCTTAACCCACACAAAAATATCTATTGTCAATTAAAAATAGTAGAAGAGTTTTGGAATGCCTTGTCAAAATTTTAAAAAATTTTGATAATAAATAATTTTAATTTGAATTATGGTATTTTTACAATTATTATTTTATTGAAAATTGTGTCTTTCGGCCTAGGGGTGAGTATTTGGTTATTCAGTTTGGTTTTGATCTGTAAAATTCTTTTTTGGTTTTCGGTTATTTCGGTTATAACCGAATCTTAATATAAATTTAATAAATTAATAAAATTAAAAATCAAAAATAAAAATTATATATATATTTATATTAAATATATTTTTAATATATATATTTCAATATATATCAAAAATATATTTATATATTAATTTAAATATATATTATATATTTATTAATATTGTTTTATATAAATTTGATTACTCGGTTATTTCGGTTCGGAAAAAAATAACCGAACTGATAACCGAAATAACCAAACCAAATAATCTAATTTTTTTCGACTCGATTCGATTTTTTATTTTTTCGATTTCTTGCTCACCCCTAGTCATTCCACCCTTCTTATTTTCAAACATTAGTTTATATTTTATCCAATTTTATTTTATAATTATGTCCTTATTTAGTATTTATCATGTATATGCTTTAAATATTAAATATTTTCTCAATATATGTGAATGATAAAAATAATTTTATTCTCTCATATTATGATTTTTAATATCTAAGAAATATTTCGTACAATGCACGATATAATTATAGTTTGATAAATTTATTAAAAAAAACAATGTTAATACAGACACGTAAGCTTTTAAATAGATTCCCTTAAATACACGTTGTATGTGGTCCACACATTCAGGTTAGTCTCTTTCTCTAGAGCTAGACATGGATTTACAAGATTTTATTTATTGTAGTTTGCAAATTTTTTTGGTGGCGGTGGCTTTGCATAATTTTATGGAGGGAGACTACTAATTTTATCTAAAAGATTTTAATCCTTATATTTTTATATTATCAATTGTTGATTCCAAAATATTAGAGAATAAATGTGTGGCAGAAAGGATTAAAATATGATGGTTAGAAATGACTTTTTCTCAACTTAGTGGGTATTGTGAAAATGTTTAATTTATATATATTATTTAGTTATTTTTAAAATATACTCCAACTTTTTGTGAATTGTTGGGTTTCAATATTAGCGAGCAAAACTAAGAATAGAAACAGAAAGTAGTAAAAGATATAGTGTTTTGGATGTCAGTTGATCATACATTCACTATTAGATCGCCAAATGGATTGGAATATACTTGAATAGAATTTCAAGTGATGTCACTGATCTATAGCAGTCGCTGAAAGCTCCTACGTCCTCCAACTATATGCGCACTCAACAAGTCAACTTGAGTCTGCTCTTTTCAGGTTGATCAGCTTTACCACGAACGCCGCAAAGCCTTTCTCGCTGGAAGTCAGTGTGAGTTTTAGTTTTTCATCAAATGTAATAGATGTTTAACGTAAGTGTCAGTTTTCGAAAAGAGTTCAGTAACTGGTCTCGGATTCATTTCTAAGAAGAGTGAATTCCGAAAAGTAACTCTAGCAAGGAGTGCTAAGAGTCTCGTGGTCTACGACACGAAAAACTGACTGGGCTTTGAAAGTGCTTAAGAAAATTTTTGTTTGGAAGCTCGAATATTCTTTTCTTAAATTTTTTGTGATTTCGCAAAACTTCTCTTCAAAGATTTATGGGGCTAATTATAGTCAGAGAGATGTAGAAAAGTTGGTGTCGAAGTGATTGGCTAGCCAAGCCTTTATCTGAAAAGTCTGCTCAGTCACATCACTGCAGATTGGCAGAACAGATCTACTTTTGTCCTTGTCGCTCCAACGGATCTTTTTCAAATGCCTTAGGAATCCAAAACGTGTTGATTCCTTAGATCTCTTTGAACTTGTCTTTAAATCTTATTTAGACATAGTTTCTTTTATCATTTGTCAGTCGCTTTTAATGTCAAAGCTGACTTTACTCCAAGTCTCATCTTAGTTTGATTGTTCGCCAGTTTATTTGAAGGCTTCGCCGAATCCTCTCTTAAGTAGAGAACTGAAGCTTGTTCCAACTGATTACTAGAAGGTCAAATTATAATTCAATGATTCTATACCGGACTTTATATATTTGATCCTTCTAGTCAACAAGAAAATTAGTCAGTTTTGTACAATATAATTGATGGTGAAGTTAGTATGACACAACGAAACTAAATAAGATAATGGAAGGTAGAATTTCACTTTAATTCCTAATAATTTCCCCCTTTATGATGTTGTCAAAACCAACTTCAATCAGACTGGCATAAGGTATTACAAAATGACAAATCAACATAATTCCCTTATACCCAATCACTCTTAATATGGATCTTCCCCCTAAAAAATGAAGTAATAGGAAGATATTGCTCGATTTATTTTGAAAAGACAAAACACGAAAATGAGGAAATGATGAATATTATAAAAAATCAATAAGTTAGTTTGAATATATTAAATGTGAAGAATTAGAATTAATAACTAACTGTTGAGGTTTGATTTGTACAAATACGAGGCCCAGGAACTCGAGATCGAACAAGATAGAATTACAAGAAATTACCAAACATGAGAGAAGCAAAAAAGTGCAATAAACAATGAGCGGGGATCGTAAATGATGAGAGAGTGTGATAAATAGTGTTAAAAGACAACAACGATAAATTAAATGAGGTAATAGCAATCATAAAGTAAACGAAAACAAAGATCGGAACGCTTATTAGAAAGATTGCACCGGACTGAATAAGCCCTGACAGACTAGTTGTGAATCACTTCGAACTAAAGAACAAATACGACAATTAACTTTTGTGAATGAGAAATAGATTGAAAAAACTAGATGTCAATCTTGGGCTTACAAGGGCCTATTTATAGAACTGAGAGGAGAGATAGGGTTTCTCATAGCACGTCTTTAGCCTATTGCAGATAACTCATCGGGCTTTTAGGAGTCGTCGCAATGTCTATGTTGTTTACTCCTTTTGAAGTTGTCGAGTCCTTATTCGGACCTTTTATTACCGTTGAGTAGCTCAATTAGAGTGGTTCTTTGCTGGTCGACCTGCTCTAGATGCGGCTCTCTCTTCGTCGAACTGCTTTTCCCACCCATTTTATCGCTATCAAACTGTCCCTAGGCTTTGACCGGATCATTCTCACTGGGCTTTGCGACCTATTGGGCATTTGTCTTGGCCTAGTTATTTCACAGCCCCAACACTGACCTATTACTCTTCTGTTTCTTCTTCCTTTGTTCATCTGAATCACTTCTCCTTCGTCCATGCTTTTCTTGCTTCCTTATCCCTTTTGACAACATCAAGAAGAGCGGCCAATGTAAGCTCAAGCTTGCGATTCTTGTATTGTTCAACTTCTAAGCCTCCTCCTAACATCTTTGGGCTTCTTCCTATTGTCACTGAGCTTTTCATTTTTTACGTTGCAATTCGCAAGTCGTTGATCAAAGCCATGTTGAAGTATTAACTTATTTTATTTAATAACGGTGAAGGCTAATGTTAGGGGATCAACGTGAGGTGTGGACTGAACTAACACAAAGCTTGAGAGTTTCATGTGTCAGTTTCCAGTTGAGAAGATAAGGAGGTCCCTATGGGTTCTAAATGAATGATGATAGTGATTGGAGTAGCATCGATAGTTGAGGTCGAGTGGGAGCTAACTCCTTCAGAGTGTTGTGCAGAATATTGTTCCAATATTTATGTATCGGCACTTTTGTTAATAGTAGTTTTCTCTTCCTCAATGTGCTTCCTTTCTACTTTTTCGGCAACACATTCTTCCTCCATTTTCTTTATCTCAGCTATTCGTTTAGCCTTGATTTTTTTCTTCAACAATTTTGCCAGCAACCTTCTCGACAATTCGATGAGCTATTGCAATTTTGACCTTATTCACTTGATGATCAACATAGGCGTTAGCAATCAGTTTTGCAACAGTGATATCTTAAGCCATGTTCTTCATTTTACAATTAGCTCTCTCCAGTTGTTCTTGACGCTCTAACTTCATTGATTGAAATATTATCCACAATGACACTTCCAACATTGATTACAGATGTTGGAATTGTATATATAAAATCATTATGATTTGTATATTGAGAATTGTTATGTTTGATATACAGGTAATCATTAATTACTTGCAATAAACAACTCCTGTCTAAATTAACAATCATACGATGTGCACAAATACATCAAGTTCTGCAATTAATGATGCATAAGGCGAACATTACCTTTTCTAGATTCCTTAGAGAGTAATAAGTCCAAGATATTCTTCAGAGATATGATATATCAATCGTCTTAACAAGATTTGTCAGTTTTGTCGATATATACTTACAATTGAGAGCTTGGACTCAGTTGTATTCTACTTTTGTCTTTTAGTAAGCATACATATAAAACTGAGAGCTTGGACTAATCACCAGTTGAGTCATCAAGTTCTAGAACCAAGCTTGATACATAATTCCTTGAATCGAGCTTCAAGGAGTGGCTTAGTGAATGTGTCAGCCACTTGATCTTTAGTTTTCACATACCCCACAGAGGTATCCTTCTTTTCAATGTGGTCTCTGATGAAATGATATCATAAATCAATGTGCTTCGTCCTTGAGAGATGAATTGGGTTCTTTGCGATTGACTTAGCACTGTTTTTGTCGCTAAATATGAGCACAACACTAGTGATAATATCGTAATCCAATAGTTGTTGCTTGATCAAGAGAATTTGAGTACAATGGCTTCCTACCGCAACATATTCTGCTTCTGTTGTAGATATTGCAACTGAGTGCTATTTCTTACTGAACTAAGTTATAAGTTTATTGTTGAGGAACCGACAAGTTCTAATTGTGCTTTTCCTGTCAATACGAAAAACTCTGAAGTCTGAATCAGAGTTTCCAATGAGGGTTAGGTTATCGTCATTAGGATACTAGATTCCCGGATATTTCACTCCATTAAAGTTCTCAATGATTCTTTATTCAGCTTCGAAGTGAGATAACTTGGGATTAGATTGAAACCTTGCACATACTCTTACGACATAAAAATGTCTGGTCGACTTTCTATAAGATATAGCAGTGATCCAATGATTCCATGAAATTGGGTTGAATTTATTGTCTCTCCTTCTTCATCGAGGGTTAGCTAAACATTTGAACTCATTGGAAGCCTTAGAACTTTCCTCTTCTTAAGACATAATTTCTTGAATAGCTCCTTAGTGTACTTTCACTGATCAATTAAGATTCTATCAGGCAGCTAACATACTTGAAGGCTGATAAGCTCATTATTTTACTCGCTTATCTATATTATTTTCTACTATTTTATATAGTTTTATTGCGTTTATATATATATGATGTGCATGAGTCTATATTAGGTGGTATTATGCGCGTTTTGATGTTTTTGCAGGTTTTAGGCCAAATTCAATGGAAACCCATTCCAAGAGCAGCAAATGTTCAAAGAAACAGTCACAACTTCTTCCACCGTTGGAATCTGAGCTAATGGAGCATAGAATTTGAAAGATCTTTGAGTTAGTTTTCCAACGCAACTGGAATTGGGTCAATCGGAGTTCGGAAGAGAAAGTTATGGCCAAAACCGTGAGACCGCGCAGGAGGGGCGAGAAGCTGCGTCGATAGACGCCAATCAGAAGCGATCGACGGCGACCAAGAAGGCACGATCGACGTGGATCAGCCACGGTCGATGCATACATGTCTGCTGGAGCAAAAATCTGATAAAATTTGGATTTATTCATATCTTTAGCCCTAGATTTGATAGGATACACATCGACCCCTATAAATAGCTTCATAAATTTGATTTTTAGAGGAGAATTCGATTCCAAATCATATGTTTTATTCCAGATTTCAGATTTTAGAGATTCCAAGAGTTTTTAGTTTTATGTTTGAAGACAAGTTCCTGCGGGAAGACATTCCAACCCAAGTTTTTATGCAATTCAGGTTTTATCTCTCTATGGTGAATCTTACTCTGAATATGTGTAACTAATCTCTTCCTCAGATTCTAGGGTTTCGAATTATCAATGTATGCATGTTTGATTAATTGAGTTATTTTTCCTTTCCCTTCGTAGTTTGTGAAATCTGTGCTTATTCATAATCTTAATTTGTTGGCCACATCTTAGGATTATCTAGTTGATTACTTGAGACGTAACTGTGATAGTTTTCAATCGAAAGAGATTTTCACAATATAATCTGATTTCTTGTCGTAACTGAAGGAGATTGATTGTAGGAATAAATCTGTAGATCTTTGGAGTTAGTTAATTTATCTTGAGACCGAGCGGAGATAGGTAATTAATTAATCTACTTTACGAATTGTCCAACAAAGAAGTTCGTAATACTTTTCTGATGTTTCACTACGAAGAGGAATTAAAATTGGGAATTAATCAATTCATTCATCCATGTCATACTTGATAGGTAGATATCCCTGGAATCTGTGCTTCTCTTATTTGACTTCAAAAGCTTTTCAATTTCCTGTTTAATTTTCATTAGCAAGTTTTACGATTTCCAAAACAACAACAAAACTTTTTATCTGATTTTCCTAACCAGTATTTTAAGAACATCTGATTTAGTACTTAAGGTTTTTCGTTATTTCATTCCCCTGGATCGATAACCTTAGGGTTTACAAATTTATTTGCCACTATTTCTATAATTAATCTGTAGAAATTACAGTGATCAAATTGGCGCCGTAAATGTATGTCAATTTGCCCACCATACTCATATGAAAATTGTTTTGCGTCAGTTGAGTAATTTCTTGCACCGTGTCAGATCTTTTGACCTGAATATAATATTGTCAACATAGACCTAAACTAGTAGAATGTTGGCATTATCTTTGATAAGGAAGAGAATCCTGTCGATTTCCCTTTTCGAAAATCATTCCTTAATAGAAACTAAGATAGAGTTTCATGTCATGCTCTTGGAGCTTGCTTAAGCCCATATAAAGCTTTCCTTAGTCAATAGACTTTGTCTCCTTCTTCAAATCCAGGAGGTTGTTCCACATAGACTTCTTTGGTCAATTCACCATTCAGGAATGCACTTTCACATTCATTTGGAAGACTGTGAAGTTGTTCATATGCTAGAAATAGATGAATAGCTTTGAGTAGAGCCAATTTTGTGACGGTTTCTTACAAATCCATTCCCTTTACACTAAACATATCATTTGTAACTAAATGAGCTTTGTTTTGAACTATGTTTCCTTGCTAGTCTCGCTTGTTCTTGTAGACTCACTTGGTACCAATCACCTTCTAATGCAAAGGTCTATCAACTAGGCACCATACATTGTTGCAAACAAACTCGGATAATTCTTCTTTCATTGCATTGATCCAGTCGTTTGATTGCAATGCTTCACTTATCTTAGTCGGATCATCTTGTGACATCAAGTGTGAGAACATCACATTCCCAAGTCTTATGTTAACTGTATTTCTAACATAATCAATGATGTTACTTGAAGGATGATTTCTTAGCCATTTCGGTCCTTTGATGACATCCACTGATATCTGATGACTTGAGTTGATGGGATCAAGAGTTGGTATGGATATCGGTACATCAATCAGTTGAAGGTCTTATAGATTTAGCTCCTCTTCTTGAACTGATTCTTCTTCAACTAGTGTGTCTCCATTGAGATTGGTGTTGATTCCTTTGTCAGTCGTCACTTATTCTGTTGGATCCTTTTTATCTCTAGGATTATTCTGATCTTCTGGATCTCCAACAGTGATTCCTTCATGTTCCGTGTCTTCTAAATTTAGGGAATTTAGGGTCCAGCAAGTTCGTTTGCATTGTCAACCTTCTCATTGGGTTCCAACTGAGGAAACTGGTTCAGATTCGATTCATTCATAGGCTAGTGATGTCAGTTAGTTCAATAAAACTATTATTATTCAATTGATCATCACATCCTTGACCTCAAAAATATCCTGACCCAATTCTTTTAAGGTCTTGCGCACTAGAGTGGACTCATAAAAGACAACATTACATGTTATCTCCATAAGATTGGTTGTCTTATTGAGTACCATATACTCCTCATGGGAGAGATATCCATAACCCAGGAATATTCCCTCATTAGCTATAGGCGACAAGGTATTCAACTTAGACTTTCTATTGTTAAGTGTTGGGATTGTATACTAAAAGCATTTATGATAAAGTGTATTAGTAACAGTAAAACGTTTGATATACTAGTCTTCATAAGTGTGTTACATCAACATAGTCGTTATTTGATATAACAAACATACGATATAGATAATAATATCGTATTATCTCGCCTATAGGGATGATCATATAGTGTGTAGGAGATCACAGAGGATCATATGCATCATTTGACCTAGTTAGATATAAATGAGTATTACGGCTGAGACAACTCCTGGATACGCTGTCGGTTTAGGCTGCAACACATCAGTATATAGGTGAGCTTATCCTAGCTACTTGATGTGTCAGTATAATTTTATGTATTGATGGGATCAACAGTGAGATGTGTCATTCCCATTTACATATGAATGAGCCAGATCTCAATATACTTGTTATGATCTTAAACCTAATGGAAGGCCAAAGGGCATACATTAGTTGACCACACTTTGACTTGCAATGGTGGCGAGTCTTACATGTACTCTAATATCTGCATCTTGGGTGTGGCGGCTTGTGTGTGGCTTGCTTAGGCTGGACACGTAGGTAATCATATCTGTTTCAGGATGGGGACATTCTTTGACGAGCTCACAACGTTCTTTATGTTAAACCCTACAAGTTAAATTTTTGATTCACACATGCGTAAAAAGGAGTGAGTGGTACTACTCAGGAAATAAGAAATTAATTAATTATGGCTAATTGTCATAAACCAAATTAATTAATAAATGTCTTGAACCTTAAATATGTGGATCATTCAATCTAATGCAATTCGTTCTATATAACCTAGTAATAAAGGGGTGAGTCAGCATTGCTTTCGGTGGTGAAAGCAAAACAATGTTTTATTAAATAATTATGTTGTAGGTTGAACAAGGAAGAACTAATTAATAAAGAGGGTCCATTTTATTATTTGCATTTGGTCCCTAGTCTGACCCACAAACTGCTTGAGCCCATTAGTGCCAGGGTTTGCAAACTCTATGTAACGCCCCCAACTGACCTTCCCAATTTGGGGTCGCGTCACATTGATGTTTCAGGTTTTATCAAACATTTCTTCAATCATATAAATAAGCGGAAGACTTATTTTAGAATGGAAAGATATTTGATTTCACTAGAATAATACTTCGAGTCAAATATAAGAACATGGTTCGAAACATTCAACATTCAGAAATGGGAAGGATAAATCAGAGAGTGTAGCAGCGTGTGTGTAACGTGGCGGAGATATGCATATGAAGATGCATATATCAGGATCTATGAGTTTACAAAATTTTGCTGCTCTATTTACACCCCTGCTCGCCCATCCTTGCTGCTCAACCTGCGTATCTTAGAAATAATACGAGGGGCTGAGTACTAATGTACCGAATGAGAAACATGCCTGAAAACATACATTATATAAGAGAAGTGATATGCAACTCACACAGATAGACACGGGGTTTTATTGAAAAGAACCGTGCTATCTAAAACATTTTATTTTGTGCGCATTTAAAACATGTTATTATATCTGTTATTATTTTTGTAACTGGAAGCTGGCTCACTCTCGAGTTACGATGACTAGTTAGGAATGATTTAGCATTCAACTCACTATCATCTAAGTGCACTAATCTCGGAACACACTTCGAGATCCGATCGTATTTATTAATTAATCACTTTCTCACAGGGTTTAAGGTCACCATCATTTCACCCTTTATAATTCCTTCCAGGGTTTAAGGTCACTACCATTTCACCCAACTCTCAATTTAAGGTAGCTAACCTTCACAGTTAATAAGAGTAGCGCATGCACTAATAGTACATGGTTCTTGTCTTATTAATACCTCTCTGTTGTTAGCCTTCAACAGAGGACAGATATAATAGCACAAAAACAAGCATAGCAATTCCCAATTTAAAGCAAAGCAGTTTACACATTTTGAAAAAGGAAAACACGTATTTGATTTTATACTGAAATAGTTTCCCACCTGATAATTGGCTTTAGGTATAGATGCTTCTGGCTAGTATGAGCTTACTGACTCTCACTTTCAATCTCCTACAAGTAATCAGGGATATCCAAGTCAGAACGGATGATCTAGGACAATAATATCTCAATCATAATTAATCGAGACTTGAAAGAATTAGGGTCGGATAAAATTATAAATTGAATCGTCCTTTCATGCCTCTTGTCGACCGACAGGGCTCTGTGTCGGTCGACACAGCCCTTGGTCGACACAATTTCCAGATCGACAGCTTTTCTGTCGACCAACTCTATCGATCGACATACTCTTGTCGACCGACAGAAGTATGACGATTTAATCCCCCGGCTGGCATCCATGTCGGTCGACACACACCCTATTGACCGACAGAAGGGATCGACATGCTTCCCTCGACAGCAGCCTCTGTGTCGATCGACATACTTCTGTGTCGATCGACACAGATTGTCTTCTTCACGAGCTTCGCCGGAAATCCTGCAACTTCAGATTCTGGCCACTCCGGCCGTCCGATCACGCATGCAAATACACATACAGACTCCCTAGACACTCTAGAACATGTTTCTAGCCTCAAAACACCGATTAAAATCCGAAAATGGAGGTTGGAGGGAGGCTCACCGGAAACTTCTTTCTCCGGTGGCAACGACAAATTCCGGGGGCAAAACCCACGTTTCTTGATGTCCGAACGCTCCCTACATGATGGGGAACACGAATCCATCATCAAAACACGGGTTTACGGTCGAAAAATCGAGATTCAAACACCAAACTTGAAATTTAAACTTAAAACCCACCTTACTTTCTCTCTTCAAAATCTCCGTCCACACTTCACTCCACGGTGCCTACC
>JAPKLW010000271.1:189784-231346 GCA_026898455.1 Plectranthus barbatus | reverse complement strand
TTCTTTATGTTTATGCAATTTAATATGTTTTCTTTTGGATTTCTATCTGCGATGAGTGGCTAGAAACCCTAGCGGGTTCTAGGGGTTGATATTATTATGGATGCATGTTAGGATTAATTAATTAGGTTCATGATTCCTGTGTTTATTCTATAATTCTAGATTAATTCAAGGACCGAGAGGTGACGATTAATTTAGATGTCTAGCTAGTGATAGAAGGACCGAGAGGTGAATATTGATAGTGGGAATAGGAATGCATGATACAATCTACACTATCCAAACAGATGTACTAGACTGTAGGAATTGAACTGATTTGCTTATCAGATTGACTAATTTGGTGTACTTTGAGACCGAGCGGAGATAGTCACTAATTAGTAATCTAGGTTATATTTGCCAAACAAGGAAATATAGCATTGTTGCAGTATTCCACCTGTTAAATTAGTTGATTCCTACATGTTATCCATAATAAGAATTCTTCCCTAGAATCTGTGTTCTTTTAAAATTGCTTTCAAAACTACTTTAATTTTCAGCATTGTCATCTTTACTTTTATAAAACCCTGATTTTGGATCCCTCAAACAATGAATCTTAGAATCATAATTAGTACATAGGATAATTTCCCCACACAATTCCCCTGGATCGATAACCTTAGGGTTTACAAATTTATTTGCCACTGTTTCTATAATTAATCTGTAGATTTTATAGTGATCAAACAGCATCTAAATCTCAGTCTCTTTTCGGAACATAATCATAAATAGAGTACAACAAAGGCATCAGTAAGATGTCCAAATCCAAATAATAAACAACCCAATCAAATTCGTACAACTCTCACTCGGATCCCTCAGACGGATCCTCCTCCTCCTCCTCCTCATCATCCTCCATCTTCATCGGCATCTTACCCCTGTCCCGAGCTGCCATCCTCCTGCCTCGGCTGCTCTCGGTGTCGCTGGATAGACAGATCGGCGCCTGTCTCGTCCCATAGCCATAAGTAGTCCCATAGCCTCCAAACATATCCTTGTATCCGCTAGCTGTGGGTCTCGGCCACATCTCGGCACTATCCCAACCATAGTCATGTACCGGCTTGGCCCCGGTGGGCCCTCCCAAGTCCTGTTGTGGCTGCTGAACTGATGGTGCAGGTGGATCCTGATATCCATAAGGTAAGGTCGGATCCTGCTGTGGCGGTGGATACTGGACTGAAACTGTAGAAAAATCACACCACGCATAAGGGTCATATGCTCCTCCCTGCTGTAACCCGGGCTGGGGTGATGCATAAGCTGCTGCAGGTGTACTCGGCGTGGGTCGGACTCTTGGATGCGACGTGGGTACAGGTATCAGTGCATCCAGTGCCACAGATGGTGCCGGTGGTAAAGCTGGAGTCCACTGCGGTGAACACTGATGCAATGCCGCCTGAAAGTTCACATACCCTGAGGATCCTACCGGGTCGAAGTAAGGGTCGACTGATCCTTCAGACCGGTGCTCGGATGGTACTACCATGCCATGGAAGATGAAGCAGGTCTAGGCCTCGACTGCGGTGCCTCACCTATCGCCGACGCTTGTGTACTCCTCGAGGATGCTGGTGACACACCCTCAGCTAAAACTGCCTCCTGAATGAGTGCTGCCATGAATGTCTGAAAACTCCCTCGAGTACCCGTCCGCTGATTACGATGAACTCTGGCTAGCTCCAGTGTCCGAATAGTCCACCTCGATGGCATCAACTATGTGGTCCTCTCCATAGCCTCTGCATCTGTGATGCCCTATCCTCTCGCATGTCTCCAAAAATTCCAGTACTCCATCAACGTGTTAGGCAAATTGTCTTCCTCGAATGGTGGATAGCTCCTAAAATGAAAAGCTGTGCTCCTAGGGTCCATCTGCCACAACAACAACGTCAATCGATCAGTCGCATAGTCATAAATAACGTCTACATATGCAACTCTGTATCTCGGGATAGCTACTAGTCTCCGATACACTATGCCGAGGGCCTAACGGACCCTCGCGCTAAAAGACACACTCACTCGAGTCTCGACTAACTTGCCAGGCTCCTGGTGCATTCTGCACACTTAATACCAACTAACCTTGTGCATTTTGCACACTTACCCACTTACTGGATTTTCCAGTTCACAGAAATTTTCAATTTCACAACATAGGGTCAAAGTTCTAAGTTCAATAATCAGTTCACTTCATACTTACAACATCATACCACAGCTCAATTCAACTAGCACATCTATAGCCAGAACACCAAGTTTAACTGCTTGCAAATATTTTAAATCCTCATCCAGTTCAATTTCAACTGACACTTTCTAGAAAAGGCCACCTTATCGGTGCCGAATAGAAATCACTTTAAACTTTTTGAAAATAGCAAAACTTTCTCAACTCATAAAAGTTCACAACCTTAATAAATCAAACACTTTCTCAACTCAACACCTCAAAACCGCTTCATCACCATCAGTGTTAGCACTCTGGCTTAACACGAATTAATTCAATTCAAAATAACTCTTTCCGTATCCCACATAACACCAATCCTTTCAATTCCTCATTTTACTTTTCAAAACGTTCACAATGTTTTCAAAACATTCAAATCGTACTTAAATTGCAAGCAGGGGAAACTTTTAAATATTAAACTTTAAAGCTTTAAAAACGTACCTCAAGTGGCGCAGGATGGAGTAGGGTGTAAACACGAGCGGACACTTCACACGATTTTTAAATGTTAAATACTTCTAAGACTCGAAGTTTTCAAAATACTTTAAATTCATTTAAAACTTCAAAAACGGATGCTCTGATACCACCTCTGTAACGCCCCCAACTGACCTTCCCAATTTGGGGTCGCGTCATATTGATGTTTCAGGTTTTATCAAACATTTCTTCAATCATATAAATAAGCGGAAGACTTATTTTAGAATGGAAAGATATTTGATTTCACTAGAATAATACTTCGAGTCAAATATAAGAACATAGGTTCGAAACATTCAACATTCAGAAATGGGAAGGATAAATCAGAGAGTGTAGCAGCGTGTGTGTAACGTGGCGGAGATATGCATATGAAGATGCATATCTCAGGATCTATGAGTTTACAAAATTCTGCTGCTCTGTTTACACCCCTGCTCGCCCATCCTTGCTGCTCAACCTGTGTTTCTTAGAAATAATACGAGGGGCTGAGTACTAATGTACCCAATGAGAAACATGCCCGAAAACATACATTATATTAAAGAAGTGTTATGCAACTCACACAGATAGACACGGGGTTTTATTGAAAAGAATTGTGCTATCTAAAACATTTTATTTTGTGCGCATTTAAAACATGTTATTATATCTGTTATTGTTTTTGTAACTGGAAGTTGGCTCACTCTCGAGTTACGATGACTAGTTAGGAATGATTTAGCATTCAACTCACTATCATCTAAGTGCACTAATCTCGGAACACACTTCGAGATCCGATCGTATTTATTAATCAATCACTTTCTCACAGGGTTTAAGGTCACCACCATTTCACCCTTTATAATTCCTTCTAGGGTTTAAGGTCACTACCATTTCACCAAACTTTCAATTTAAGGTAGCTAACCTTCACAATTAATAAGAGTAGTGCATGCACTAATAGTACATGGTTCTTGTCTTATTAATACCTCTTTGTTGTTAGCCTTCAACAGAGGACAGATATAATAGCACAAAAACAAGCATAGCAATTCCCAATTTAAAGCAAAACAGTTTACACATTTTGAATAAGGAAAACACGTATTTGATTTTATACTGAAATAGTTTCCCACCTGATAATTGGCTTTAGGTATAGATGCTTCTGGCTAGTATGAGCTTACTGACTCTCGCTTTCAATCTCCTACAAGTAATCAGGGATATCCAAGTCAGAACGGATGATCTAGGACAATAATATCTTAATCATAATTAATCGAGACTTGAAAGAATTAGGGTCAGATAAAATTATAAATTGAATCCTCCTTTCATGCCTCTGTGTCGACCGACAGGGCTCTATGTCGGTCGACACAGCCCTTGGTCAACATAATTTCCAGATCGACAGCTTTTCTGTCAACCAACCCTATCGATCGACATACTCTTGTCGACCGACAGAAGTATGTCGATTTAATCCCCTGGCTGGCGTCCCTGTCGGTCGACCCACACCCTGTCGACCGACAGAAGTGATCGACATGCTTCCCTCGATAGCAGCCTCTGTGTCGATCGACATACTTCTGTGTCGATCGACACAAATCGTCTTCTTCACGAGCTTCGCCGGAAAACCTGCAACTTTAGATTCTGGCCACTCCGGCCGTCCGATCACGCATGCAAATACACATACAGACTCCCTAGACACTCTAGAACATGTTTCTAGCCTCAAAACACCGATTAAAATCCGAAAATGGAGGTTGGAGGGAGGCTCACCGGAAACTTCTTTCTCCGGCGGCAACGACAAATTCCGGCGGCAAAACCCACGTTTCTTGATGTCCGAACGCTCCCTACATGATGGGGAACACGAATCCATCATCAAAACACGGGTTTACGGTCGGAAAATCGAGATTCAAACACCAAACTTGAAATTTAAACTTAAAACCCACCTTACCTTCTCTCTTCAAAATCTCCGTCCACACTTCACTCCACGGTGCCTACCTAATATCAATTTGAAGCTGGGAACGAGAGTTTCATGATGGTGGTGTTGGCTTAGTCAGCGGTTGCCGGTGTTGGCCGGAAATCGGACGGAAATGCGACGGGAATTTGGGGTTTGAAAGGGTTCTCAACTCTCTCTCTCTCTAACTCTTATAACATAATGTGGAAAAGTATACACTATATTCCTCCTCCTATATATACTCTCTCATATAATATACAATATCATAACATATAAGTCTAAGTATGTTCATAATCTAATATAATTCATAAGATAATTCATAATTAATTATTTATTCCACCTTATAATATAACCAATCCATTTAATGAAATTCACAATATTCATGAATTCACTCTTTCTCGTATAAATTCATCAAACCAAACTTTGATAATTCCTCCAATTAATGATATAACCAAACTCAATATCTAGATTGAATTATCCAAATCGAAATTAATACAATTTCGAATACTCTAGAATTACAGAAATTCACTTTATTAAATAAATCTAGCATTACAAGCTTAATTAAGCTAGGGGTGTTACACTCTAATACTATAAATAGCTCTTCTCTCTACAGATCACATAACACACAACACAATATTCAGTACGTAAGTGCAGAATAGAGAGAGAAAGGCGGCGGCTACACCAATGAAGAAAGCCGATCAACTTTCTCGAAGCTTTGGTGGAACTCGGTATCGTATCCTCATCAGATCTCCAAGGAGCAAGGAATATAGATCATAAGATCAAATATGCCGGAACACAACAACATTGATTCGATCCCTACATCTTGACTTCATCAACACCGCCATTCGAGTTTAAGAAATTAGAATCTGGAGTTCAGGTATTCCGTAAATCTATCCTCTGCAATTTAATATTAGGAGCATGCATAAGTTTGCCTAGTTTATTCAATCTAGTATTTATTTTTATATCCTAAGAACGATCCAAATGGCTAAATAATAAAAGATAATTCACATTGCATGTTGTAGACTCAAATCCTACATTGTGAATATAACATAGACAATCAAAACCACGAAGATGAGTTAGAGATGACTTACATCCCTGATATACTCTGTACGGTGTCTGATTAAGTCAGATATTGATGGAACTACAATCCTCAGTATATATAGCAGGTTGTGTTGACTGCTTTTGCCCAATACTTCTCAGCAAGGTTGGCTTCTGTAGCATTGCTTTTGCAACCACCTTAATTATCTTGTTTCTCCTTTCTGCAATTCTATTCTACTGCAGAGTCCATTAGAGGCCCATTACAGAACTCAGTTCCATTATCCGATTTGATTCTTTTCACTTTTAGACTCTTCTTATTTTGAATTCACATGATTAATTCTGGAAGAGTTATTTTGACTTTTTCCTTGGATCTGAGAAATTCCACCCATGTATATTTGAAATAATCATCAACGACCCCATGGATATATTTCTTTCTAGCTACCGATGATGGAGTGACTGGTCCAAAGAGATTCATGTGTATAAGTTCTAAGATTCTTTTTGTGCTGGGTTCAATTAGCCTGTTTTTGAAGGATGACTTCGTCTGCTTTCCAGTTGGCAAGCTTTGCTTACTCCTTTCTTGAAACCTACACTTGGTATTCCTTCTACCAAATGGTGCTTGACCAGATAGTTGATTGTTTTGAATTTTTGTGACTTAAACTATTGTGCCATAACCATCTTGACTCAATCGAGCTTGATGCGATGAAGCAGGAGCTGGCTTGACCACTTTCCCAATCAACTAAGTAGAGTCATCCTTTCTTGACTCCTCATAATTTGATTTTGTTGGAGATTTCATCTTGAATCCAGCATTATGTCTTCACAAAGGATACCTTGTACCCATTCTCTACCAACTGGCTAATGCTTAGCAAGTTATGCTTGAGATTGGTAATTAGGGATACATCATTTATCTTCATTATGTTTCTTAAAACAGATCATTTTCCTATTTCTCTTCCCTTGGAATTGTCACCAAACATGACACTTAGCCCTTTAACTAGATTTATATTTGATTGCAAATTGTAGTTTCCATTCATGTGACCAGAGTATCCACTATTAAGTATTCATTCTTCATGATCTTATTTTGGATTTTGATTACTGTTCTTGCATCATAAAGAAATTAAACTTTAGTCCCTGTACCACTTTGGGTTCTATAGGGTTAATTTTCTTGATTAGTCTTCTCGGGATCTAGACTTGAATGATATTTGTTCTGCAGTTCTTCACTGCTTGTTTATCTATTTGTTGATGCGGCTAAATGAAGTCATGATAATGAATAAAACATGTTTTGGTGTGACTTCTGTTTTGGAGAAGTATTCCTCACATATCTTTGGAATTTTATTTTGAATGAACATCAACAATCATGTAAGGTTTGTTGACCATTATTAGATGGATTCTTCCTTGTCCTATTGAAATCGGACTCAGACTTCCATACGCTTTCGCATGATTGGATTTATGTCTGTTATTATTGTTATTAAACCCCACCGACCTCCAGTGTTTGTCTATAACGGGGACTATAAAATGATTTCCTCAAAACATGAATTTGTTGCTTCGTCAAATCTGGACTGATAAATGGTTTAGATCTAGTTTTGACATCTCTCTTAGGAGGAAGAGAGTTAGTCATCCGTTGAACTTGTTTGTGAGATTGTGAATTGGGCAGGTTCATTGGCAAAAAATAATTGATGTAGTCAGTACCTTTTTATGAACTAGATGCTATATTACTCAAATCATTTTATGAAAAACCTAGACCTCTTTTGTCAAAATGTAATCTAAATATTGAAATCAAGTGATCAATGGACGTCAATAAAAGTAGAAACTTCTTTTTCTCGTTCGATGTCTTTCTTTTTTTAAAACACCGTACTAACCTGATAGATTTTCACAACTTTAAAAAAGAATTGAGTATTCAATTTTAAGTTTAAAAAGATTAATCGCTCAACGTGGTGTTTTCATGCACAACTTCGTTCTTAATTTCATAGAAAGATGCAATCTCTTTTGAAATTATTTTCATAATAGATTCTTCTAAGTCGGAGTAACATGGCGCTACTTCGACTTACAGTCCTTGCTATGAATGATATGTTATGTAAAACTGGTAGAGTGTCAGTAACCTTATTATCAGTTGTCTCATCAACTAACTGACATTCTTTGGATAGAATCTCCTCAATTTCCATGATGTCGGCTGTTGTGAACTATAGTGTGACTACAGAACCAATGTGCAAGTATACACAATCCACAAGTAATATAGTCAAGTGAGACCAGATATCGAACCCAAGGGAGTGATTATCTAAATCGTGCACTAAGAATTGTTTGTAAATCAAGAGTTGTTGTTTCTAACTTCTACTCAAAACATAAATATGCATAAACTATGATTCCTACTAAAGCTATGATCAGTAGTATTTCCTCGTTCCACAAAATGAACATAAATGTTATAAATGGATTCACAAGTACTGGAAAACACACTCGGGTTATGGAATACAATTCATCACTGCTGTCCTATATGCTAGAGTTTATGTCTCGCATTATCCTGAACCTTAGAACTTTTTCTAATCCTGCCTAGCAAACTGTCGTTCTACTAGATCTACACCCTCTCACCAAGATTCATATGTCTATGCCTCTCTCAATGATTGGATGATGAAACAATCAAACTAAGTTCAGTTAAGTTATGCCATCTCATATGTCTATGAAATTAACACAATTATCTAGATCCTCTCGGCCTATTTCACCTTTCGGTCTCCATAAGCGATGGATTTCTTTTCACTGTCGTGCTTAAGAAACAATTGAAAATAGGATCAAAGATAAGTTCAGTCATGCGAAACTTGATTCTAACATATATTCAAGCAATTGATGTTTTGTTCCACAACCCAAGTGCTAGATAAAGTTAGCTCATATTCGAAAATAAAAGAAATAAGAGCATAAGATCATTCATCATCAGAAATACAGCTTGGAAATCTAAAATCAAACTATAGACGATGATCCTTTCGTGCTCCGATTACTTCCTCTCCAAGCTCTATCTCCAGGCACCTCTGCTCTCCGTTCGTGTTGTTGTTAATTGTTGTTATCTGAAAAATTGCCAAGCCTTTGTTTCATATTTTCTTTTTCATAGCCGTTGATCTCCTTCTCTCTTCCATGATGCATCCACGTGTGCAAATGTCATTGTTTCCTTCAGACAAGGGATTGGCTTCCTTCAGTGCCACCTGTCTTCCCAGCAGACAAGATCAAAAAGGACCTTTATCCTTGTCTCTGAGTGGTCCCGGAGAGAGAAAATCTCCTTCCTTCCAATCATGCATTTCCCATGCTCAAGCATATCTTCTATCAGCATGCGGCAGGTAAGCTCTAGCTTTCAGAACCTGAACTAAACTTCACTAAAAACTTGCAAAAACTTATTCATACTTGCATAAGTTAAAAATAACATGACCTATTTACATAGATGCCAAAATCAAGCAGAAAGACTTTGATTACTAAGTAACTTATTCAAAACAACATCTAAAATTCATAAGAAGGAATCAAAAGATAACTCTTTATGAGAGTTATCACCGGCTATGGTCATGAATGCTAGCAACGTTTTTTCATCTGACTCAAGGTCAAAATGAATGCCCCACCATCATTATCATCAATCTCTAGCATTTTAGTTTTGGTGAACAACACTTTGATATATGCTTTTGTTGTCCTACTTTTGAAACTCTTCTTTAGTTGTGCCCTTTCTTCTTTATCAACCTTTGGGCAGTCCAATTTCAGGTGGTCTGGTGATTGGCATTCATAGCAAGTTCTCTAAGGACACCTTGTAAATTGCTATCTCTCTATTTAATTTCCTTCTCCCACTAACTTGTTCCGGGGTTTTTCAAGCAATCTTGTCAGTTTCTCATTTGTTCTTCTAATTCTTGAACAAATTTCTCTTCATCATCCTTCGTAGATATGGATGACTCAGTTGGTTGACTAGGCGTAAACTCAACTATCTTTTCAGGCAAATATGCAGGCTTTTTTCTCCATGTTGGGCGACTGGTTTGATCGAGAGGCTTGATTTTTATTTGCCATCGCGATATCCCATTCATGGGCTTGCAGTTGTATGAACAACTATTTATAGGGATCTTTGATAGAACCTTTTCTTTGAGACTGGTTACTTTGACAAACCAATCTTCCTTCGGTATTCTGGAGTGGACCTTTGCATTTAGGTTTGCTGTTGTATACTTCCTCCCAAGGGCATTATGCTCTCTGACAATAGAGTTGAATCTTGCTTTCATTAACTTGATACTCTGATATGATACGATCCTCGCCGGGAAGGTTTAGATCGCAACCCAGGAACTCAATTGAAATGACTCGGACGCGACGTGAAAGCAAACAAAAAACTTGATACGATGGGGGAGATCCAATACCTTTGAAGTCGACCCTTAGAGAACCGCATGCAAGAAAAAAAATGAATCCCTACGACCCAAAAAGCAACTCGCGTCAACAATAATGAATATAGTGAAGACGTCACAAACGGATGTGAAAGTCTTGTTGATAAGTCAGTTTTGAATTTCAAGGTAATTCACAAAAATTCATGAGTTTTTAGAATTGGAGAAATAACTCACAAAATTATTATTGAACAGAAAAATGAATAAATTGTTCCATAAGGAAATCAAATCCTAATATAATACGGAAATCAAATCCTAATCTAATACGAAAATCAAATCCTAATAAACTAAGGAAATAAAATATATCTAAAAGATAGAATCCAAAATTACTTAACTAACTAACTACCAAATCTTATCAAGACAAATTAAATTTTCAATCATATCTTCAATGAATCTTCTTGAAATATCTAGATAAATCTTGCCAACTAGATCTCCATCATATTCTCACCTGGAAGAAAGATTCATATTTATCGCATATATGTAACTTTTGCCCCTCATCTGGTTGGATTCTTTGCATAGACTAACCACGTAATCCCATAGTAGTGTCTATATAGAAAACTTCTTCTATTAATCCTTCACCCAACTTTGAGTAGATAATGTCGAGAGCTTGGCAGTCGAGTTGAGCATGCTTTTTATCTTAAACCATCTATTATTCCAGTGGCTTAGGAATTACTTTAGGTTCGCCTTCTCTGCCTACTCCAGTGTTGACTTTAGTAATCTTTAAAGGCCCTTGGGAAACTACATCCGACATCTCCGGATGTTCACACTTTAGATGTATGTTGTCGCGCTTCTTCCAGCTGATGTACTTCTCCACAGAAAACTGTGGTAGCTTGTATGTATTCATCTTTAAGAGAGATAACTTGCTCGCTACAAGAAGAAAAATACCCAAGGAAATGGATTTCAATTGATTCTGACTCAAAAGAGTTAGTCGTGTAGACCAACTGCTCTGATACAACTTGTTGATCCCAAATTTTCAAAGATAAATGCGCAACAAAAAGGTTTTTAAAATGTGATGGTCCCAACCGACTCTTTCTCAAGTCAATGGGTACTCTGAAATCGTTTAGTTCACATATATATTACTTAGTTATTTTTAAAATATACTTCAACAACTTTTTAGTTGTTGGATTTCAAAATCAGCGAGCAAAACTAAGAATAGAAACAGAAAGCAGTAAAAGGCACAGTGATTCGGATGTCAGATGATTCTACGTCCACTATTTGATCGCCGTATGGATCAAAATACACTAGATTAGAGTTATAATTGATGTCACTGATCTATGGCAATCGCAGGAAATTCCTATGTCCTCCGACTGTATGCGCACTCAGCAAGTCCAATTGAGTTTACTCTTTCAGGTTAGCTATCGAAATAAAATGAATGCCAATAATTTGTTGGATTATCCATGCGAAAATGAAGAATGTTTAGAAGTACAAAATTTAGAGGAAATTGTGGCAAATCTTGTTGAAAGTTCTAATGATGAAGTTGAAGATGATTCGGCACTGAACCAGTCATGCGAAAGGAAGCATTGAATGCGACAACAACTCTTCATAACTTTCTATTTCAATTGGAGACCTCAACATCGGAACTTGTTGGTGCAATTAGAAAAGTTAGAAATAAAGTTAAATTGAATTTAAATTTAAAAAAGAAAAAGATTACAATAGATTCATATTTTAGCAAGCTACCAAAGTAGTAATTGTAATTTTTTATGAATTATTAATTTATAATTTCGTTGGGACCTTTATATCTATAAAGGGCATCTAAAAAAAATTATTAATTTATTATCTTATCGAATTTGTTGATTTTTTACACTGGCCCAAGTCGGGACCCAAGAAATTTATTATATAATGAAGTTTATTAATTCAAAGAGTATTACTTTATGGAGATTTTACTGTATTTATATATTATCGTCAAACTTCAAGCCTTTTTATTACATCTTTTGAAGATCACACCTTAATTAATCTTTAATGAACTTTTAGGATATTAAATTACTTTTTGAATTTTTTTTTTCAAAAATAATATTATATTTATACAAAAATTCAATTTCTTTTCTGAAAATTACAAATAACTATCATACATGTTGCATTTAAATCATAAAAATATTAATTTTGTAAAATTAATAATATTAGTTTACGAAATTGGTTACAAGATTCTTTATTCGAATACTATACAACTAAAGTAGGTTCATTTAATAAATAATATTTGTAAATGAATTCAAACAAGTTTTTATATAATCTAAGATATGGATATAATTAATTTACAACCCTAATGAAATAAATATACTCCTTCCGTCCTAGTAGAGTAGGGCCTAGTAGAGTAGGGCTTAATACACCGGAAGCGAGGAAGTATTAATAATGCACTGAAATGAAATAAAAAGAAAATAAAAAATAGAACACTACTTGAATGTGTGTGACTCGCCATCTCTTCAGATTCAATCAATCAAACCCGCCTCTCGTTAATTTCACCATCCTCATTTCGACAAACCACACACACCTCTACGTATTAAAAGAGAGAGAGAGAGGAATTGACCTGAACACACACATATTGATATATATATATATAATATACATATAGACAGTATATGCTTACTACACGCAGATATTCCACCACCATAGATTCCACATAGCGGTCGAGTGTTGGCGGAGAGCGGATTTGGATGGCGGCCTCATCGGTGGTGTGCTCATGGCTAATGGCCGCATGCATGTCCGTCGCCTGTGACAAAGATTCACGCATTTCTATGCTGTCGACCACGTCGTCGAATTCACGCCGCCTCACCAAAGGCCGCAAAAGGGTTGAGTCCCGCCGCCACTTGCATAACTCTTGCCAGTGTTTTATTTGTTTTGATTCGAAGAATGTTCCGATGCAGCGCGGCCGCCGGAAACTCCTCCGCCCCTCCGCCCATCCTGGTGCGGTGCTTTTGCTTATTATTCTCGGCTGCTCTATGTATTCTGTGTTTGTGCTGATATCATTGAGTGTTCGGTCGTGTTTGGATTTTTCTTTTTTCTTTTCTTTTCTTTTTTTTTTTTTTTAAAATTATTTATGTTCCCCCATTGATTTGATTAAGTTTTCAGTTGATATACTTCTTTCCCCCAATTTATTCTAAAATGGTCCAATTATGGATTTAAGGTTATGGTTCTATCAATTCTTTGTTTTGGGCTTCAGTGAAGAGTTGATTTCTCATCGTTTGGACGAATCAACTGGGAGTTTTTGTTATGTTTTTCTCCATGTTCCATTGTAAATGTCATTTTTCCAGCTTCTTTGGACTTGTGGCTCCCATTAAGGTGGTGTTGTTGCTCTAACTTTACTAATGTCAGTAATCCTACCCACTCTGTGTCTAGATGTAGAATTTTGGCTTTTGTGGTGGGTGGGTGCGGTTGGGTTCAGTTAGGTTTGCCAATCTTGCATGTTGCGTCTTTCCCTTTCCTTTCTCATCTCTGCATTATCGGCTTCACTGGGAATTTGACAGCTTGGGGTCAATGGACAGTTCATCTATGAGTTCACCTATGATTTTATTTTGAATTTTTGTTTTACACATGTGGTGAAATACAGGAGAAACGATGGCGGTAGCTGTAAATCCCGCATTGGAAGTGTCACTCAAGAAGAAACCTCCAACCAAGCATAGACGAGTGGTTGTGACAGGTATGGGCGTGGAGACACCACTTGGTAGTGATCCAGATGTCTTCTATAATAATCTGCTAGAAGGAGTCAGTGGAATTAGTGAGATAGAGGCTTTTGATTGCTCGTTGTTTCCAACTGTACGTCTTGAGCATTATCTCCCTTTAAGTGCTTCTGAATATTTGTTAGATTTGTTATTTAAGGTTTTCTATTGCAGAGAATTGCTGGGGAAATTAAGTCATTCTCAACAGATGGCTGGGTTATACCTAAACTCTCAAAGAGAATGGACAGGTTCATGCTTTACATGCTGACAGCGGGTAAGAAGGCCTTGGCTGATGGAGGAATTACAGAAGATGTCATGAATGAACTGAATAAAGCAAAATGTGGTGTTCTAATCGGCTCTGCTATGGGTGGAATGAAAGTATGTTTAGTTTCTTTTTTATTGTGAAAAATTATGTTCAGTTTCTTATTTGCACAGCATCAATCTCGAAAGTGGCTGGCTGGGTATTATCGTGTCAAGTAACTAATTAGATATTTTGCTGCTTAACTTGGGGGTTATGGCTTTGCATTTACCATCTGATTTTCCACTATTAGGTAAACATGCATGTTATCGTTTTTTCTTTTGAGATTCATATTCAAGCCATTTGTGAATTTTATGTTTCATTAAATGAGTTCTACCAAGTGTTGTCTATAATGTCTACTAGATGTATACTTGAGTTTTAATGTTTTATATCTTCAATAGCTGCTTAAAGTTTTCCCAATAAAGTCTAGATGCTTAAAACTTGGAAGCTGTAATGTTCTTTCCTGTAGTTTTGGTTGTGAGATATTCTACTATGTATACAGTTTGCCCCCATCACAGTTGTTTTAGTATTTGAACAGGTTTTTAATGATGCAATTGAAGCGTTGCGGATCTCATATAGGAAGATGAATCCATTTTGTGTTCCTTTTGCAACTACCAACATGGGTTCTGCCATGCTTGCCATGGATCTGGTTAATAAATTCCTCCTTTTTGACTAAATCAGTGTGGTTAATGCGTAAGTCATGAGATCATCTTAAGCTTAATTATTATAGGGATGGATGGGTCCAAACTACTCGATATCTACTGCTTGTGCAACAAGTAACTTCTGCATACTGAATGCCGCCAACCACATCATCCGAGGTGAAGCTGTGAGTTTTTCTCTTTCCTCTTTAAAGACACCCAGCCAAGTTTTTATTTTTTATTCCGTGCTATTAAATCTCAGTTCGTCATTGAATCAATTGGAGAACCCTATGATAACTCAATTCTTCATTGAACCAAATGGAGAACCTTATGATAGTCCGTTAGTTCTTCCATCCCTGACTCTGATACGGTTGATATTTTTCAGGACATGATGCTTTGTGGTGGCTCAGATGCAGCAATTATTCCAATTGGTAACTATCCTTTCTCATGTGAATAAGTTTCACATATGATTTTCCAATGCCTCAATCATAAACTTCGGCACAGGATTAGGTGGCTTTGTTGCATGCAGAGCACTATCGCAAAGAAACAGTGATCCATCTAAAGCCTCACGTCCCTGGGATAGTGTAATATGCTGTTCATTTTGTCTTATATCATTTGTGCCGAAACTTGATGGGAATATAATCTGAGAAATCAGGATGCTATCCGTTGTACTTCATGCTTTAATATCAGAAATGTTAAATGTCTCCGACTCTCACATTGCTGCATTTGTTGCAAGTTAGAGTATGAAGTTAAATTATAGTTTATTTCTTTATTCACAAACCATATCGGATCGGAACTTATTAGGTATATTATCTTCAATTCTTTGGAAGGGAGTTTTGAACTCTCTTATTTGGAAATACCATTGAAGAACAATATGTAGCTTGACCAGTCAGTTAGTAGCATTGCTATAAAAATTTATGTGGGGCTGTCTTGTTCTCAGGATTGCTAAACGATTATTAAATCAGAAATTCTTTTGAAGTCTCCGGAAGTAACAAATATAAGCTTTCTGTGAAAATGATCATATGTTGTCAAACATTCATGATCTTGAGTTTGGGAGACTGGTTGACTTGTTAATTCTGCAGTATGCTGGTTACAAATAGGGACAGTGTTGTGTAGTGACAGAATAAGAGCTAGTTATAGCCTGTCAATTCTAGGTATCATGGCGTCATTTCTCTAAATTATTCACTATCTTTGGCAGAGTCGTGATGGATTTGTTATGGGGGAAGGTGCTGGAGTGCTGCTCTTGGAGGAACTTGAACATGCCAAGGTGTTTGAAAACTTCCATCTAAACAAGAGTTCATTCAATTTGCAGATTTTATGTTGGTTAATTTTTTTCCTTAATATCACATGTCAAACAATTTATGGATGAGTAGAGTAGAGGTGCAACTATCTATGCTGAGTTTCTTGGAGGAAGCTTCACTTGTGATGCTTATCACATGACAGAGCCTCATCCAGAAGGTATACACTTCTTTAAATACTAAAAGTTTTTGTAAATAAAGTGAAGATAACAATTTTATGAGTAATGGATACTGCTTTCTATAAGTCAGATTTCAGCTAAGCTACTAGTAAAATGTCAACTCTTTTGTAAATTAGCTGCCATATGTAGAAGCTACTGAGCAAGGTAAAATAGAAAAAAAGCCTTGGGGCATTTTCCCATAGCACACTGCGAGGCATCAACATCGTCGCAAGTTGTGCGCCTCAACTATTTCTTAAAACTATCCTACTGAGTATCAACTACTACACAGTGGCAAAACTAACTAAGATAAGGTCTATATTTCTAAAATTTAAGGTCAACCACGTCTCATGAATATTACATGATACCTACTTCCAACAATACAGTAAATTATTTCTTTAAATGCACGAGATTTTTATTACTAGATACGATGCATTTTATTCTGCAAAAACAGAATTTTGTTGCAATCATGTTTATCCACTGTTTTTATGAGTCTATTTAAGTTAGTTAGCCTCTAGGAATTATTATGTTATGAAGAACAAAATTATTTTGGCAGGCTTTTGTGTGAGAGATATCTTCCAAGGTATTTATTTTATTTTATTGTTATTTATTTTCTTATTCGGTCTCTAGACTCTATCAATGCTTGCCCCCACCTCTAATCATTTTTCAAAACTGAGCTCAGTAACTGTGGGGTGTTTAATTTACTGAGTGACCGTATGGGTTTAAAAGAATTATTTATTTTTAATCCCAAATGTATTATTCAAGCTATGACTATTGAAATGTAATTGTTGTCCTAGAATCATCGGCATGAACTATTGCTAGCTTGGTAGATTTTTCTTTATATCAGTTATGATACTTATTCCTTTGTAATATGGATAACATGCATTATATACTGGTTCTATTAGCTCTCTTGTTTTTCAGCCATGAGTTTGACCACTTGACCCTATCTATATGCAGGAACTGGTGTCATTTTATGCTTAGAAAAGGCTTTGGCGACAGCAGGAGTATCTAAAGAAGATGTGAATTATATAAATGCACATGCAACTTCTACTCTAGCTGGTGATCTTAAGGAGTATCAGGCTCTTATGCATTGTTTTGGCCAGAATCCAGAGGTCTTTTCATTTAATCGAGTTCTTTTTTCATATATTGCAAAAGGTTTGTATAGATTGTAGGCTTGAAGCTAATCCTTACTATTTCTCAGTTGAGAGTGAACTCCACAAAATCCATGATTGGGCACCTACTTGGAGCAGCTGGTGCTGTTGAGGCTATTGCAGCTGTGCAGGTGCCTGACATAATCTAATTCATTTTCAGATTCAGTATAACTTTAACTTAATGATTTGCTATGTTCTTCTCAAGGATCTATACAAAGAAAAGTGCAAGTGTCTAATATGTCTGTATATTTGATTAAGTACGAGTCATTGTTATTACTTCTTTTTTATCCTTCCTGAATATTTGTCTTTTCCAAGTGGGTGATTGGGTGGGACTCTTCAATCTCATTGTGGGAAAGGGATCACAAGTAATGTGAACCAAAGAAGATGATAATTTTCTTTATGGCAGAGACCATTTTTGTGACAAGAAATAAGGTGCACGCCATTAATTTAGTAATAGAGCAGGTGATGCAGCAGCAGTTCTGATGCAAGTGCAGAATTTTTGTTGTGGGTGGGATCAACCGCCTGTGAATGATCTTAAGAAGATGAAATATAGGATCTCGTCTGACTCTTTCCCTGAATAATTCTCTCTTGGTTGGCTAAACTCAGTCCAATAGTTGTTTTTCTCATAATTACTTTTGTTGAACTGGCCTTTGTGTGATCTCATAGATGATTCTAAATGGGAGGTTATATTCTGGAGATCAGTGAACATTGGGAAAGGTTTAAGTAAGAGATCCCATGATTCCGGAACTACCATGCATGAGTTCACATAACACATGGAAATCCTGTTATCTTTTTGAATATTTGAATTGAAATTTGATACTTATATTCAATATGAGACAATGTTCTGGAATTTTGCAATTCTTTCAAATGTTGCCAATGAAAAGTGAGTAACTTAAATATTCTTGATGAATGAATCTTGGCAGGTATTTTCATCTTCTAAGCCACTATGTTTAAGAAATTAAACAATGGGTTAAAGGAAATTTGGATTTTTTATGCCTTTAGATCTATTATCAAATTTGAAAGCCTTTGTGCTAGTTTGGATTTTATCATCTTCTTGCAATTTATTGGTTTATGTAATAAACTCCAGTTACGATGATTGAAAATCTGTTTCCTAAGATTATAAATAACAGTTCTCTAAATCCTGCAATAAAGTAAACAAAATCATCTATCAAGTCTTCCATTTAGTGTTCTGGGGCTGTTCACGTACCTTCTTTCATTAAATTACCTACTTCTTTTAATTGTGCCCTGAAGTGTGAATGAATGAAGTATTATTTGCTTTGCATAATCTATGTGTTTTACTCCCTGTGGGTTCTCTTTGCTACTTTGTCCATCCTGCTAAAATTATTTGAAGTCCCATCCATCAATGACTTCATAAAGTCTTTTTGTTGTATATGTACTTTAATCGTTTGATTCTGTATCTCAGTTTTCCATTTTCTACACTTACCCTCACAAAATCATGTGCATCATTGGAATGTCGAGGCACGGAAAATTAAGTTTTCTGAGTGCTACAAATAAGGAACCGCATCATGGTCAGAGTGGAGATCTGTCATTCCATGCAACTGGTCTATAGCTGATTGTTTTCAACAGTATATTACGAGAAAGCTTTGATCCTATTGCCTCCATAACTTTTTGGCTTTTGAGTGTGTACATGAAATTCTCAAGTTCATTTCATACTTCTTTTGCTTAGTTTCAGAAGCTCACTATGCTGATAGACATTGCCAGAATGTTTTGATCCTATTGCATTCATAACTTCTTGTTGGCTTTTGAGCATGTTTTTAAAATTTTTGTGAAGTTGTCATTTCTTTCTTCTTTTATTTGGATTCGAAAGGTTACTTCCTTGACAGAGATAGCCTTCTTAACTACTTCAGTCGCCTGTTCTAAATTGTCAATATCAAACCGTCTTCCATGTCTAGAATCTTCACCTGACAGCTTTTACTCCAGTACAGTTGTTGCAACACTTAATATATATCTTGTTTTTCGGGATGGACATCTGGAAGTCATTTACCAGTTGAATATTTAAATACATGAATACCCGGAGTTATATCCATTGTTGAATTGGAATCCTTGTCTTCTTGTAGGCAATCCGGACTGGCTGGGTTCATCCAAATATCAACCTTGAAAATCCAGATGATGGTGTGGTATGTTTTTTGGAGTGTCTCTTATTTCCATGGCATCATTGATATAATATCGAATGTTGCAATTTATTGCTGGAGATAGTTATTTGAAAGATATATATTATGTGCTATTCAATTATGAATTGTTTTATCTCATCTCAGCATACCATCCCAATTAGAAGATAGAACACTTATAGAATACAAGGAGCTTGAAAGACTAATTTATTACATAACGTTTAGATTTAACTGGTTAGAAAATGCCTGTCTTCAGTTTATAGCTTACTAACCCAGGAATGTTCGTATCCTTAGTTATTGACTCAAGCGCACAAGTGAATCCTTGTCATATGTTTCAACCGAATTTCATCACTCTTAATTCAGGATGCAAGTGTTCTGGTGGGACCAACAAAAGAAAGACTTGAGGTTAAGGTGGCACTGTCTAATTCATTTGGGTTTGGTGGTCATAATTCATCAATTTTGTTTGCTCCATACAAGTAGTTACATGTACTGAGATGAAGATTTTACAACGCTCTAAACAACTGTTACGGCTGCCATGCCAAGCAGAACCAAGGTATGCTTGTTTGTAGTTATCTTCTCTTGGGGGAGTTTTTCTTTTGTTGTGATGTATATTCCTGTTAGAGGAGAGCAGCCTTACTTTTTTGTGAAAGGGTTTTGGTTAAACTCAGTCAGAGGTGGAGTTTATGATTGTACTTG
This sequence comes from Plectranthus barbatus, assembly GCA_026898455.1. Classification (NCBI taxonomy): domain Eukaryota; kingdom Viridiplantae; phylum Streptophyta; class Magnoliopsida; order Lamiales; family Lamiaceae; genus Plectranthus; species Plectranthus barbatus. Next base: position 211,358 of record JAPKLW010000271.1, on the reverse strand, counting down.
AGATTCAGACTAGTTTTTGTTTAGATGCTTAATTAGTATTCTGAATTGAAGCTGAAATGCAAATTTAGTGTGAGATATAATTTTTAGCTTTTGAGTAAAAACACCACTACCAGAGGGTAGGTTTAGTTTTTAACTGATCTTCAGGGCAGAATTGAACTACTCATCTTTCTCTTTCTTTTGTTTTCGAAGAACAACCGAACCTAATGCTCAAAACACTCAAAGCACTCTCTCTCATTTGCACCATGCTTTGTGAACTGTGATGTCCAGTGTTGAGTATTTTACTTAAATCAATTAGGTAAGGGTCAAGTAATTCTAAATGTCGCCACTATTTTTCTCCATAATTTGAAAAAAACAGGACTGATATTTTATTTGACTCAATTTAAATCATTTACAATAAAAAAAATTAAATCTCTATGATTATAACCCCCAAATATCCCTTCAATGCAAAATGTGTTTTAAGTTCACTCAAAAATGCTTATCACAATTCTCCATTTTAACTCACTTCATTTCTTTCGGTAAAGTCAATTGGCATATATCGTCAGTTTTTTCTTCGTTCATATTCCAATTTTACATAATTAGCTAGCCAGAGCAAAAAGGCACATAAGGTCTCATAGCAAAAACTACAAACATTTTAAAAAATGTTACGGATCTCCAAATTAATTAAGGCTTTCTATGCTCGTCCAATTATCCAACAATTCTAATTACATTTATGTGATTCTATTGGAGCTTTTGGCAATGGTGGAATGAGATTCAAACTTTTGATGCAGATGTGACATGAGATAGATTTTCATATGGTAGTTGCAGTGATGGAGCCAACACAATTCATCAGTGGAGAACTAGCAGATGTTGCCGGCCTTTTTGGAATTTGGAGTAAATGGTGTCTAAATAATGATAACATTACAACAATCTAATGCATGGACGTGGTTGTGGCAGAGACTTCATTTCTCTTAATTTATGAAAAGGGCTATATTATTATAGAGATGTCAGTTTAGTTTTTATTTTTATTTATGATTTAAGGATAAAATTTTAATTTTTAAAAATTGTTTAATATTTTCTTTTTTAAAAGATGAGGGCTATATAATAGAAGAGAGGTTATATTTAGATTCACCCATAGTGTACACCAAGTTAAAACAAGAAAAAAAAACTCTTCACTTAAAATATCTCTCTTGTTTGTACAAGTAAACTGAACTAGGATGATAGGATCTCATGTAGAAAACTGAAGTGAACAACTAGTGGCATATACATAATTTTAAAAATTAGAGATACACTAATTAAAAATAGTATTCAATGAAAAACCCCAAATTTAAAAATATGATTTAAAAAAAAAATAAAACAGACTTTCAAACTATAACTGCGAATATAATTAGGTTGGGTGAGTTTTTCTATTTTCTTTTTTCCTTTTTTAAAAACGGCAATGACAAACATTATTAAAAAAAAAAAGACAACAAATAAATTAAGGAGTTGGGAGAAGCGTTGATCTACTAGGCCGGAACTCTCTTCATCTTCTTGCTCAATTATACAAAATCCTTTGCAAGACTACATAGTAATTTGGAGTGCTCCGAAAAATCAAACATTGTATATTTATTTGTAATTACAAATATTAATTTGTGGGGAGAAACTTTTATGAGATTGTTTTATGAATTTAATTTTAGTGAGACGGATCTAATCGATTAATTCTTATCTCAATATTGCGAGAATTGATAGAATTTTATGAGAAATGACCAATTCATAGTTAACATCAACTGATTCATAGTGAACATAGATCAATTGTCATACAAGTAATCTATCGATTTTGTGATAAAATAGAATTCATTCGATTTGAAATTTAGATTGATCGATTTTTAAAATTTTACAATAATAATCAATCAATTTTTAATTAGAGACAGCTTCATACGAGAACTTCTCTAATTTGTATTACTTCCTCTTAGTTTCAAAATATTCCTTAAATCTTGTATGACGATAACGCATAGTCCCTAAACATTGTCTCGAATATTCCTTAAATCTCGTATGACGATTACTTGTATTAGAGTTGGTCTCCTGAGAAATGGTTTCACTATTTTTTATTGTCAGACGGATTTTAATATATCATTTCAATAAGTTAAATGCATCATTTTATTTTTTAATATTTTTTTTCTGTGTAAAAGATTACATTATTTGCAACAAATTAATACATCATTTGAAATAAATAAATACATCATTTCAATAAATTAAATACATCATTAAATTCATCTCACAATAAAAATGATGAGACCGTCTCATATGAGAATTTGCCTTATTATTTTGTGAACCCAGTGAGGTTAATTTTTTAAAAGAGTATCCTTTTCACTTTACAAGTATTATTTCCATATTAAATCATAAGATAAAAATAATCAATTGCAATTATAATGCAATGAAAAAACATTCAATAGATCTACAATTAATTAATCATATTAAATGCCACCTAAATAATTAAATTAATATTTGTATTTGATGCAAATACTATTTGGTTTAATATACATAAAGTATTTATTATTATTGGTTCTGAATTAGAGTACACAAATAAATGTGCGCGCAGAAGATATCGAAATGAATGTATGTGTGAGTGTGTGAGCCCTTTTGAGTCTCAGCTACCTTGAGAGGTCAACTAATTTGATATATTAAATTTTAATTTGTAGTTACGAATATAACAACAATTATACTCTACCAGCTGAAATTAATGGGTGTCCCAGTTGAGAAACGTGGAAAGCACACTAAAAAGAATAAATAAAGCTGCAAGAGACACACAAGATTTATAGTGTTTGAGGAGCTTAAGTCCCTACTTTTCCTAATCAGCAAGAAGGAAATTATTATCTTCAGCTGTACACGATAGTTGAGTACATATTACAACTGTCGATCTATTTCTAATAGGAGACTTGACTCTTCTCAGATTATAGGGTATTCTGACTTCAAACTTTACCAGACAAAAATACTAGACTTTCCAGCTGACTTCTGAGATGAAGGGCTCCAATTCTTTCATCCCAATCATTTTTATATGATAATTAGATAGTTGCTCATTCATCAGAACCTTGCTTTAAAACAACTACATTTTCTAATTTGCTCTTCTACAGGACAAACGGTAGTCTCGTGGTATGAATGCACGGTAAGTTAGAAAGATTTTATGGAGATCGAAAATACAGAAGGCCAAAAGTGATTTCTCTATATTTTCTTTTCATCCTTCTTTTTTCTTGATCTTGAGTCCGTATTTATAGTCTTCCTTTTGGAATTATAGTCATTGTAGTTTAACTTAAATCAACCTTTTCTTGTTGGTGAATATTTGTACGGAGTTGTACAATCCTGCATATTTGTCCTTGAAACAGTCATATAAAATGACTGTTAATTTAACAGAATTAATCAACTAACTAAAGAGTGAGCTGGTCCTACTATTAGCACTCTTCTTGCATTCAGCTGATAGTTTGTCCTTAACTGTCACTTGTTGTAATCTCTCAACTGGTTGGCTAATTAAGCTTAATTAATGACTTAATAAAGGATTTTGTTAGCAATTATTATTTAATTGTTCGCTACTCAAAATTTAACCCCATCATTGCATGCATGTCCATTTTATGAGAATTAAATGATTATAACTATGTTTTATAGAACCCTAAGTGACAATGTAGATGGATTAAATACTTATGACTATGAATTATACATAAGAAACTAGAACATGATAAATTAAGGCTTCTTGTGTATTTTTGATAGGTTAAAAATTCTGACTTGTGCCTAAATGCTCAGTTTCTTTCACCGAGTTAATGTTTGCTTGAGATTAATTTATGAAATTTATAGAAATAATTGAATTGAAAATCATAGGCCCTGAAATACTTAATGAATTTTCTTGGATGTTGATTTTTGAAATTGGACAATGCATGTCGAATAAAAAATCAACGAAGGTTGGTCATCATAGTTTAATACACGATTGAACGTGCACGAAACCACGACGAATGAGAGAGAGACATGTTGAATGCTATCCAAATGCCAACCCGCACAATTGCTGAATTATTCATCTGTATCTGGTAGACAGAGATAGAACAATACGCAAATCGAGAAAAAAAAGGAGAGAAACCATTAAGAGTTGTCCAAAGAAAGTATGCAGCACGAGCTTTCAATAGAGACCGAAAATGCATGAGTATCAAGAGATTTATGTGTGCACGAACATAACTCAACTAATAAGTACCGTTTTCATGTTTCAACTTTGAAACATTCCCAGATGCTTACGGATCTAAGATCTAACTTGATATTAATGTTCCTTGATGAATTGAGAACCTACATGTACCAAATTTAGGGGCAAACCTGATGGATTTGTATACTAAAAATATTCCAATTGGTATATTGGAAACAATTTTGTTTAATACTTGTAATCATTATTGTCTTGGAATGTATCATCTCCTATTTAAATAAATAAACAAATGACGTGAACAACTTTATCCTCTTATCTCGTCGATAGGAAGATCATTCGGTGTGCTGTAGATCATGGAAGACCGTATGGATTACATTGACACAGTGAGATATAAACTGTTATCACAGCTGAAATAGTTTATCTTGACTACTAGACATGCCGATACGTGGGATATGTATTGATAAGACAAAACTTAGATCGATTCTTTTATCTAACTATAAAAGAATCTTGATCTTGATGGCTTGAGGAAATCTTAAACCTAGTGAAGGTTCAAAAGTATATACCAACTTGTGTGTCACTTTGACATACTATGATGAAGAGTCTTAAATGTACTTGTATATCTGTATCTTGGATGATAGCAGTTTGTATATGACTATCTGAACTGGACGTAGGTAACCATATCCAGTATAGGATGGTGGCATTCCCTGAGGAGCTAAAAAAGGTTCATTATGCTAAAGCCCTGCATGCTGATTAAGTTCAAACATAAATTAATAGGTTTAAGTGGTACTGCTCAGGAATAAAAGATGATAATAAATTTTGGAGGCTTGCCAGAAGCTCAAATTAATGAATGAATGTCTGTAACCTTAAATATGGGAATATATTGAGCCCATGTAACCTGTTTCTCATAACATGAAAATAAAAGGTTAGGTCAATATTGATTATCTAATGACATGAATCAATATTAATTATTTAATTATATTCTTGGTTGATTATGGAAATTAATTAATTTGGAGGTCATCTTAATTATTTGCATACTAGTCCCTGGTTTGGCCCATGAAAATCTTTAAGTCCAATAGGATTGAGAATCTTATTATAAATACCCTTACTTCTCTACAGTTATAATCATATGTTGTAGTTCAACAATAATAACAGTAGAGCTGATAGGGGTGGCCACACTAAGGAAATGAGGAGGACTCCGATTTTTGTTTGGTGTGCAATCTAATAGCAGTCTTCACTAGATATCTGGATTAGAGTAGGGAAAACAGATCAGAAGATCAATTATTGGAGGATTAAATTTGATATACTCAAATTATCCTTTTCTTGGCAATTAGATTTTAATAGGTGCAGGCTAGGATGATTCATTATACATAGTAATTATTTATGATATCCATATATTCGATCAAGACAACTTGTATTATGCAATTCAGTTTGCTAGTAACAATCTCAACATGACCGTCGTCCGATCACCGGAAACCACCGTGCACAACCATTGATGGAGGTGAGGGTTTCCATCTTCCTTATTCACCAAGTTCTTGCATTTGGTATGGTTGAGTCATGCTTTTAGTGTCCTAGAATGTTCGTTATCATTTTCAGATGTGGGTTTGTGTGTGGGTGGTCGGGAGTGGCCGGAAAATAGTAGGAGAAGGGAGGGGATTGTCATTGTTTTGGTTCGGCGATTGGGAGCCTTACGTAACCCAAATACCGAACAAGCGCATCTCAGTCACCAAAATGAATACGTTTGGCAATCTAGCTGGTCGACAACAATTGCCAAGCTTGTGTTGTTATGTGGGTGTTTGATTTTTGGTTTTGTATTCGATACTTCACATCTTCGAGGTATGAGCTTAAATATCAACACTAATGCATGTCATGCACATGTTTATGCACTTGATTATGACTTGGAATGTCATGATATTGCTCGATTATTTACATGTTATTCTGAACTTGATCATTTGTAAACCGTTGATTGGTTAACATATGTGGACATGATTAGATGATTTATATGAATACTTCAACTCATGAATGTTGCATTTTGAGTTGAGTGGTTTGTGTTAGTCAGTCGAGTTGGTTAATCATAGAACTTGACGTTCACGTTTAGCATCAACTGAGCTGCTGTTAGTGAAACATTAGGTTATCCACCTAATTTATTGTACTTTCCCGTGTTACTGATTAAAGGGAACATAGGGTAGAAGATCTACCTTTCCAAACATACTTGCTTACTTGTGTTGTATCATCTGTAAGCAATTGAGGTGGGTTTTCTTATACAAAAACCTCAAAATGCCTTTTGAGTTGTGAGCTCTATTTTCTTAAAAGCATGCAACTGATTTGTTATGAAATCGATTAAATATGCCAAAATATCTTGTGTCATCATATATATTCCCCTGGTCAATTGTAGTTGACTAGAAAAGTGGTTCGATGAGAATAAAACAAGGATTTGTTGATCCTGAGCTAAGTCTCATAAGCCTTATGAGGTATTAATCCTCCAAAGTCATAAGTTGGGCTTAGACAGGTCACTCAATGGAGTATTAATACTTATACGGTGAAATAAGAAAGGTGTGAAATGCGCCTGTAAATCGATCGGGTCTCAATGATGTGTGTTACAAAACTAGTGTCCTTTAGTGACATTGGGTTGAGTGGTTAGTCCATTGCTAACTTCTCATCGTGTCTTGGAAGTAGGCCAACCTCTAGTCACACAAATGTAAACATATATTGATTTCATGTTGAGTGAATCTGCATGCAGTGTTATGAAAAATGATTTGGATAAATATGGTTAGAAATTTTTATTAAAATCCTGTGGTTTATTTGTCTATGGCATAAAATTCATATATATGTATCTTTTAGGGCACTGTGTTCACTAGCTATGTAATACTCAGTCTCTTCGTATTATTTCTAAAATGTGCAGGTTAACAACAAGGATGAGAACATGGCGGTGTAGAGAGCAGGTTACCTAATGAAGAGTGATGATCCTACGATATGCATATCTCCACTGCATAATTCGCTGCACTAAAACACTTAAAATTTGTTCCTTCACATTGTCTGTAGTAATCATTGGAGAAACCATACTCTGTTATTTAACTGTGTTGTTGTTGTTGTTACTATTGTACGAGGTTTGCTTCCTCGTTACAAACTTCTTTTTATTCTGGGTTGAATATGAGAATTAATTAATTGATAGACCTTCTTTGTTATTTGCATACTGGTCCCTGGTCTGACACATGAAAAGCTCAGACTCATTAGAGATCAGATTTCTCCTATAAATACCCATCAGGTTCTTAGATAATAACACACCACAAGATCATAAGTTGCTAAGCTGCAAACTAATTCTGGGAGATGCAGTAGGTGATTTTGATCTGAGATAAAGGAAGGAAATTCTGCTTCTCGATAAGCACGGAATCTAGAGGGAATTTTCACCTAGATATCAGGATCGGAGCAAGGGATACAAATCAGAAGATCAGATCTGGAGGATCTTTTTTTTTCCATTCTCTCTCCTTAATTTCGAATTTAATTAGATTAAGTTCAGAGATTTAATTCCTTTATCTTGTTGCGCAAGAAAGAGGATTGAAGATCAAAATCCCTGCGCAACCGGTTCAGAGTTTATACAATCCAGGCATTCCGCAAAACAAATCTTTGCATTTCAATAAGAGCATGCTAGGCATTATTATAGGCATAGAAATTTATTTTAGATATCCAATATTCAGCTTGGGCAACGGATTAGCAATTCAGTTTGCAACAATCCCTTCACAATCAACAATGTAGACATCTCCTCTTCTGATTCCTCGAAGCTTGATCTCCTTGGAGGCTTTTTATTTCATTTTGCAGTCTAATTCCATGAAATATACTTTGTAACCATTTTCTCCTAGTTTACTGATACTCGACAAATTGTGCTTCAGATTGTGACTAGTGAGACATCACTGATTGTGAGACCATTCTTCTCAACCAAGCCACTTCCTGTAAGACAGTTGGACCATTCACTGGTTTGAAATGAGGTAGTAAATTTATATTTCTAGTCATGTGGGTTGAACATCTACTGTCTAACACCCAAATTTCATCATTCCTTGTTCCTGCAAAACAGAATAAATATATAAAGGTAACTATCAGTTGCAGGTCATAAGCAATTGGCTTATTGAAGAACTTATTTTCATATTCAAACTTGGATAAACTTCTTGAGTGTGGAATTCTTTCTGTAAGTCTTCTCATTTCTAAATGTATAATGCTCAATGTTATGATTTTTATTTTCAAAATGTGCATTTGTGTGACAATTTTATTTTGAAATAAACATCTTGACAAAACCTCAGAATACACGTCCCAGATGTGCATGTACAAAGTCATAAGATTTCCTTGGATAAAATCCTCTATTCTTATGCATATTAGCCTTCCTCGCCAAAATTTTTGAGTACTCACTCGAGTATAATTCTTCTTGAGCTTAAGCTTCCAGTTTTTGTTGCTATTACTGAATTTGAATCTCAAGCATCATAGTTGAGACTGATAGATCTCCAATCATTGCCTCTATAATTGGTTAACTTAATTGACTTCGTTGCAGTTGAATGCTACATTGTATTCACGATTGTTATATCCCATTCATGTGCTTGTACAACAACTAATAATTCCTTAACTGAAATATTGGAGATGTCTTTTTCCTTTAGACTTATCACCATTATTGAGTAGATTCTTCTGATATCATTCAACTCACCGACTATACAATGTTGAATCTTGTCCCCATTTGCTAGATATTTTCTCCAGGGAGCATTCTGAAGGACTCATATTTGTTTACTCACACTTGTAGTTTGTTGTGTCTCATCTGATAAGATTCATTGCATAGTCTCCAAACTTTTTTGGCACTATTCAGATGTGCTACTTCCTGAATCTTTTCTTTGCTGAGTGTGTAATAGATGATACAAAGCGATAGACACTCCAGTTGATCTCAATTCTTATCTTCAACGGTCCACTCACTTGCTAGTATTTTTTCATCTCAGGTTCATCTCCACCAACGTTTGTATTGACCTTCACAATCTTGATGGGCCTTAATGTGAGCGCATCCCACATCTCATGATGTATACTTCTGAGATGCATAATGATACACCTCTTCCAGCTTGTATGTTTCTAAAAAAATTATAGTAGCTTTATGTTATTCATCGTGTTATAATCTGCTCCCTACACACACAAGATCGAGAAAATGGATCTAGTCCAATATGTCTCCTGTTAGAAACTAGGAAACTGGTTTACTCCTTATTTGATGTTTTGGTGTGTCAAAACTAGCTTTAAGTTTCTAATCAGCTTCTACGTGTAATCCTTGTATAGGATAAACTGAGTTGTAATAGAGAAACTAGAAAATGGCTAAAAACTAGAAAAGAGCTTGAGATGTTGAAGTTAAGTTTCAGAACTGAAAGTTGAAGAAACTAGAAACTAGAAAATAGAAATCTAGTTTCGGAACTTGAAACTTGAAAAGACGAGAAAGTCAGTTTTTTGAACTAAGTTTTCACCTGCAATGCTTTCACAAAGGAAGGAAACTAGAAACTCAAAACTTGAAATCTGGAGGATTTTAGTTCTCAGTTTCAAAGCGTAAAGAGCACGTGAAAAGCGAGAAGACAAAAAGAATCCGAGTGGAACTCAAAGTCTTATCATATATTTCTTAAAGAAGTTTGCCAACAATCATGTACGAGGAATCTTCAATTTTTAAGTTCCTTGGACTGAAACTCGCTCTGATAAGAGCAGGTGAAAGTACACTGCAAAAAGGCAAAAACAGATCTGAACAGTACAGAGCGGACTGCTATAGTAGACAAAGAATGGGCGATGATTGGACGACATGATGTTTGTCTCTAACGAACAAAAACCCAAATGGTCATCAAATCATCTATAAATAGCATACCACTACTTCAAAATAGAGCACCAGAAACATACGTGAAAAACAAGCCGAAACTCTATCAAAGTAAAAGCTCTCAAAAGCTTTCTGAATATTTCTTTGTGTCTTTCGAGAACATGAGGCTTAGCTATCTAGCTCAAGCTAATCATTTGGTGTTATTACATTTTAAGTAATATACACAACAGTCAGTTTTCCTCATTATTGGAATTCTGATTCTTACGGGCAATTGCCAACCACCTGATGTTCTGGAAGAACAACAAAAATCCACCATTCCTGTTTGAAGGTTGCGAGGTGCGTCCTCACTTCAAGACTGAAGAAGGAAGCAAACCAAGTTTCTAGGCGAGTGCGCTAGCAGGCCGACGAACATTGGCATTCAAAGAGCTAGCTATAGATCGTGAGAAGTCTTGTAAACTACTACTTAGTGAATTCCTGGATTAAGTCCTAAAGAGTGGACGTAGGACTTAAGGATCCAAACCACTATAAATATCCTGAGTCGTTTATTTCTTTATCTAAGTTATCAAGCTAATTTGGAACCTTCAATACTTTCTAAGTATTGAAGAGTATAACTGAAAACCGAAACTTAAATCTATTAGAGACTAAATTTAGTCAAATCAAGTTTTTGGAAATTGAAAGCTGAAAACTGAGTTTCAGTTTTTAGAGTGCAAACATATTAAAATACTTCCGCTTCATATTAAAATACTCTGATCTCGGGATCGACATCTCCGAACCACTCAATTAGTAGAATAGCTATTCTGATACCACTTGTTGATCCCAAATTTATCAATTAACACAACGAGAGTCTTTAATATAGTGAACATAAACTCTAGCCCATGTTAGTGGGGGCTTTTCAAAAGCTTAAGTTTTTTAAATGCTTTTCGGTTGATTCAGACACATACACTAATAATCTAGCGAGTTTTTTGTAACTGAACATTTAAGCACATAATCAAGAAAAAACAAAGCAAATGGACAACACTAGATTTATAACTGTTCAGATACCAAAGATCCTACGTCCAGTCTTTGATCAATTGATCGAATATTCATTAAGAACAGTTTATAGCACAATGCAACTGAACTTTATGTAGTTTTATTTCCATCCTCCAAATTTGAGGCATCTTCATGCAGAGGGTTTTACGAAGAAACATGTCGCTAGGCTTCTGGCAGACTTCAACTTCACAAGCTTTACCATGAATATGTCGCTAGGCTTGAAAGCTAGATAAGTTGTGATGTTTATTTTTTCATAGAATGTTGATTATTGTTAAAGATTTTGTGCTTCTTTCACAGTCTCGAATTTAGCTATCTAGAAGAATAGCTGAACTCTGGATCTCAATATATAGACAACTTGGGTCTCATGTATAGTAACACGGTAAATTGTAGAGCAGAGAATGCTTAAGATTGATTGATCATATGTGTATGCGTTCGTGACCGTGCGTGTGTGTAATCTTCTTTCTGGTAATGTTGTATTCTTATTCATAGGGAGGGAGATGCCTTTGTTCCCATTTGAAAAGTAGTCATTAGCCATGTTGTTCAGGGCCTTTTTGCAAAGTGACAGACTTTACATCCAAACATCTCTATTTTAGTCAGTCTTAGGAATCCTGAATGGCATTCTAGGTTGAACCCTTCTACGTGAATGAACTAAGACAAAATATACAATGTTAGATAAAAAGTTTAACAATCCAGATTTAGTTTCACACGACATCATTATAAGGCTTTCCAAAGATCATAATAAGGATAGACAAGTAATTAGTTTGTGAAAAAAAAATATAATTTCTGATTTACTTTCCAATTTTTTCGGAATCACATCCCATGAAAAGCACGCTAGTTAAGATTAAATGTCTCTCACCTATCATTTTAAGAAAAAATTACGCCTTCATATTTTTTGCGATCATACGGGGAAGGGAGTAACTCTGAACAACTCAAGAACACGCGAGGAAGGGAGTCATATGCCAAGAACAAAGTGGAGGGACGAAGACACCATGGTGGAAGGTGGCATGCTGGGAAGATAGCTGCCAGTCTGCGACGATAGGGAGCAACGAGAAAGGCTGAAAGGGAGGAGCAGCTGAGCAATAGGGTACAGAGGAGGAATTAGGGATTGGAAAATTGAATAAAATTCCTAATTTTCAATTTTATGTTTTTATTTTTTAACGACTTTGAAGTTTTAATTTTATGAGTGACGACTTTAAAACAAAGGAATTAGGTATTGGAAAGAAATTAGAGGTTAGGTTTTTCATTTTTATTAAAATCACACAATACTGTATAAATACCGCACAGACATCGTACAACTCGCACAACCCGTACAGAATAGCCGAATAGGCCGTTTAGACGCCGTACAAAAACCGTACAATTTTCAAAACATATAATAGAGGCGTATAGGGGATATTTGAGACGTCTGGCGGCTGCCTAGCGTTAGGTGGCCGCCTAGGCCATATTTTACAACACTGGTATGGATTGATGCTCAAGCTTCCCAAGTACTCTGCAGAGAAGTTCAACATGTGGAAGAAGAGGTCACTCATCATGTTGAAGAATATTCACCTAAAGATGGCTGAGGTGATAGCAAATGGACCACAGAAGATCACAAAGGTCAAAATCCAGATCAGAGGTACCGATGGTCCAGAAATCGTGGAAAAGCCATATGCTAAATGGACAGCTGAAGACAAGGCTCGTGCACACCTTGACTCGATGGCCCACGAACTGATTTTGACATCCCTACCAAAACCCTTGGTTGAAGAAGCCTTGGAGTATAGTAATGCAAATGAAGTATGGGATTTTCTTGGAACTCTAAGCCAAGAAACTGATCAAATGAAGCGCAAAAAAATGCAAATCTGCGTGGACAATACAAATCCTTCCAGATGCTTCTTAGGGAAAATATCAAATCAATGGAAACAAGGTTCAATGCGGTTGTCTGCGAACTTAAAAACTTGGGGAGAGAATACTCAGTTGCTGATCTCAATGCTAAAATCCTCTCAAAATGCCTAAGGAGGACTAGTTCGTTAAAGCTACCAGCTTAAAGAAGAATGATTTGTCAAAGATGTAAGGATGTATTCGACCAATTTTAGGCACATGAATGGGACATCCAGATGGTCAACAAGAACGAAGCAGTTCGAACTACCAGTTCACCAACCAAAAATGATGAGGATGCTGGCTTTTTCGTAAAGAGGGACTTTCAGAGAAGACCAAAGAAGCCGCACCAAATTGAGAAACCGAGTGGTCAAACATCAACATCAAATAATGCTCCTACATCATCACACTCTCACAAGAAGGAAGAGGAGACTTAAGTTGCTGAACTGGAGCAGCAAATGCGAAAACTGACCAAGCTCATTGAAAGAGCTAAAGCAAAAATTGAAAATACACAAGGAGGTGATCAGAAGTTCATTGAAAGAGAACCAAAAACCTGTTTTGAGTGCAATTCTCCTAATCACCTCAAATATGATTGCCCTCTGGTTGATAAAGATTGAAGAATTTTTTTGAGAAGAGAGCCTCTAAAGCTGTTGCCAAAGCTATGCTCTCCTGAACTAAAGTACGACATTCCCGACAATGATGATGGTTATTACACATCGGGTGATGAGTCGGAGGAGGAAGCTCAACTGGTCATCATGGCTGCCATGGGAGAAGATGCTTCAGACGAGGAAACTGAAGAACTGGGAACTAAAAAACTGGTAATTGATTCTCAACTAATTTCTAGCTCTTCTGCATACATAGATGAGGACTCATAATCTATTTCCTAGGATTCAGATGATGTTTCCTCAAAAATATTTCAAAAGAATTTGCTAAGTTTCATCATGAATTAAATAACATTTTTGTCAGTGAAAACACCTCATTGAAATTTCAAGTTTCCATTCGACCGAGGAGATTGAAATATCTAGGTCACACAATGAGGAACTGATAAAACTGAGAGAAGAACATTCCCTTTTGCTTAAAAATTTAAAACTATTTATGAGGAATGCAAATCTTTGAGGTCTAAAATTTCTTAAGAGGAAAAACTTATTTGCTCACTTTATTAGAGCACGAGCCAAGCTGAAGAAGTTTCTAAAGCTCAAAGAGATCCCTCTGATAAATCCAGGATAGTTTTGTGGAAAATGACTCGAGCATTCATGCATCTTCTTCAGAAACTGGAAGATTTAAAAATCATCACTTTAGAGGAAATTCCAGTTTCGAAGTAAAGCTGTTAGACAAAGGAGTAGCTAAAATCAGCAAAAACTCCAGTTTGGCTGATCAGGATAAAGGAAAAAACTCAGTTCCCAAAATGAATAAGAATTCAGTTCCTAAACTGAATCAACTTGAAAGTAAGCCAAATTTGCCTAAGAAAATGAAAAAGCAATATGTTCCAATTTCAAGGAAATCAATTTCGACAACTGAAATGACTAAACAACAAACCAATGTTGCGAGGAAGTCAGTTTCATGACCGGATTTCAGAATTCCGTGATCCTTCAATTATAATTCGTATGAGAAGAGCATTCATCAAAGCATAGGGAACAACTACTTGAGGTCTATGCCTAATCATATTTAATTTTCAAGGGCTATGAAGACTAAACACTCGAGCTAAGTTTCCCGAGGCTCTTTCAAGAAATCAGTTTTCAAAAAGAGTTTGCACAAACCCACTACTCTTGCATTGCTTTCAAATAGCATTCATTATTACAGAAGGAAGAGTAAGGTTGTGTGGATTCCAAAAGGATGGGTTCCAAGAACTAATATCGCAGGACCTGCATAAAATTGGGTACCTAGAATCTAATTTTTTCTGTGATGCAGGTACGGGACATCAAAGTCAGTTCCAAAAGAAAAGAAGAGCTTGGACACTAGATAATGGATGTTCCGCACATATAACGAGAGAATGATAGTTTCTCACAAAACTAGAAATGGCAAGAGGTCCCCAAGTTGTATTTGGTGATGACTCAAAAGGACGAGTCATTGGAAAAGGATGCGTGGAGTACAATGGAATCACAATAAAGAACATATCCTTAGTCACCAACCTCAATTAAAACCTACTAAGCATTAGCCAACTTATTGAGAATGGCTATGAGGTGACTTTTGTTGAATCTGCGTGCCACATCAAAGATAAAGACTCGAAGGAGATTATACTCAAAGGCATTAGAAAAGGAGTCCTTTATGTTGTAGATTGGGAGAGTGGCCACACTGACACATGCCTTGTCGCAACAAGCTCCCAGGAAGGCACAAACTGGCTTTGGCACAAACTATTGAGCCACCTCAACTTCAACTCAATCAAACATCTGACAAAACACAAGATAGTTGAAAGTCTACTCCAAATTGAATTCAAGAAGGATGGAATTTGCAGAGCATGTCAACTTGGAAAGCAAAATAAAGCTTCATTCAAGAACTGTCTAGTTACAGCGAGCACTGACAGGATTTTGGAATTTCTGGACCAGTTAAACAATCCACAATCGGAGGAAAAAGGTTTAGTCTAGTGGTTGTTGATGACTACTCGAGAAACACATGAGTGAGGTTTCTGAAAACTAATGATGAGGTCAAAATCCAGCTTCTGGAACTAATTATGAGAGTTCAGAATGACAAAGGAGTGACTGTGAAGAGAATAAAGTCCGATAATGGAACATAGTTTTGCAATGGTCCATTGATGGATTTCTGTGCAAATATTAGAATAGCCCATGAAAGATCCACTCCAAGGACTCCTCAACAAAATGGCTTTGCTGAGAGAAGAAACAGAACACTCAAAGAAGCAGTAATGACTATGCTCGCAGAAGCCAGTTTAAGTGAAGGATATTGGGGAAAAACTTTGATGACTGCATGCTATACTCAGAACAAAAGTGCCATTAACAGTCGTCATCACAAAACTCCCTATGAGGTCTATCATGGTCGTAAGCCTTCTATTACTCATCTACGTGCTTTCGGTTCACCATGTTATGTTCACAATAGCGGAAAGTCAAAACTGAATACCTTCAGTCCCAAAGCTAATGAAGGGGTGTACCTTGGTTATGGACATCCTTCTCATAAGGGATATAGGGTACTCAATAAGACTACTAGACTTGTGGAGATAACATGCAACGTTGAATTTGAAGAGTCTGTTTTAGTGCGCAGGACCTTGAAAGAACTGGAGATAGACACTCGAGAGATCAAGGATGTTAATGAGAAACAAAGTTCTGAAAATGATGATACTATTCTCGTTTCTCAGACTAGATCAATGAACGAAATGTCTAGTTCTCCGGTTGGCTTGGCTGGATTAAAACCAACTAAAGGGGCCCATGATGCTATTGTACTTGCTGAGGCTTTGGATTCCATAATCCTAAATGCAGGCACAAATCAAGTGGCAATTTAAAATGGAAGTGTTCAAACTGAAAATGCCAAAACTAGAAATGCTCAAATTGAAGTTGCTCAACCTGAAGAAATAATTCTAGAAGACAAAGAATTGGAAACTAAAGAAGGAAAATTGGAGATGAAGGAATGAAGGAAACTAACATTTCTGTTTCTATGTAGGATCCAATTTTGGAATATTAACCTTTGAGAGAGGAAGAACATATTTTAGATTCTTCACTAATCTCTGTTCCAGTTTCAAGAACTAATTTTCCAGGTACTTCTACTCAACTAATTGAAGTTAGTCAACTCCAAAAGCTAAGATGGTTGAGATATCACCCAGAAGATTTTGTGTTGGATAATATTGCAAACCTAGTTCGCACAGGCCAAGGAAGTTCTTTGTTTTCGTGCTTTATTTCTAAATAATCAGAACTGACGAAGATCTACGCCCTGAAGTCAACAGACTGGACCAATGTGATGCAAGAAGAATTAGCAGAGCTCACTCGCAACAATGTGTCTGGTGGATAGACCAACACATCAATCAATTATTGAAACCAAATGGGTGTTTTAGAACAAGTGAGATGAAACTGACACGATTGTGAGGAACAAAGATAAATTGGTTGCCAAGAGATATGCACAGTTCGAGGGTATAAATTTCAATGAGATATTTGCTCCAGTTGCCAGACTCGAGGCCATTCAATTGTTTTTGCCATAGGCTGCACATCATAATTTCACAATTTTTCAGATGGATATAGAAAGTGCATTTCTCAAGGGGGAAGTGAAAGAAGAAGTATATGTTGAACAACTCCCAGGCTTCAAGGAAGGAAACCAAGTTTATAAACTTGGGAAGGCTTTATATGGGCTGAGGCAAACACCCAGAGCTTGGTATGAAACTCTTTCTCAGTTTCTTATCAAGAATGGTTTTTAGAAAAGAAAAATCGACACAACACTATTCAGAATTAAGGACAGAAACATTCTCTTAGTCCAAATTCATGTCGATGATATCATCTTCAGTGCAAGAACATGGAGCTCTGTGGGAAATTTGCCCAGCTGATGCAATGCAATTTTCAGATGAGTATGATGGGGAAGATGACATATTTTCTTGGTCTACAAGTTATTCAGTCTAGAGGAGGAATTTTCATCAACCAAAGGAAATACACCAAGGATATGATAAATAATTTTTTCCCTGGAGGATTCCTATGAGCCACAGTGCTTAGATCAACCTTGATGAAGAAGGAGAACCGGTAAACCCAACGAGCTACAAAGGAATTATTTGATCTTTATTATATCTGACCGCAAGTAGGCCGAATATCTCCTATGCTGTTGGAGTTTTTGCAAGATTTCAAGCAAATCCTTTGAAACCGCACATGGAAGCTGCAAAGAGGATTGTGAAGTACCTGAAGGGAACTGAATCCTAAGGTATATGGTATCCCAAAACTGACAAACTAATTTTGAATGGTTATTCAAATTCAAATTTTGGAGGATGCAGAATTGATCCGAATAGCACAAGTAGAACTTGTCAGTTCCTAGGCCATAAACTGATTAGCTAGTTTAGCAAAAAACAACATTCTATAGCTACATCCACCACCGAAGACGAATATGTAGCAACTGCTAGTTGTTGTGCTCAAGTGCTTTGGATGAAGCAACAATTGCTGGATTTTGATGTCAAAACTGGATGCATGCCTATATATTGTGATAATAGCAATGCGATGTGCTTTACCAAAAATCCAATTCATCATTCGAGGACAAAGCACTTCGATATCCGTCATCATTTTATCAGAGAACATGTGGAGAAGAAGGATATATTGGTGGAATATATCAGAACGGAAAATCAGTAAGCAAATATCTTCATCAAACCTCTGCCAGAAACTAGATTCAAAGTATTATGCATCAAACTTGGTTTGCTTGAGTTTGATGAAATCTCATTCGAAGAGGAGTAGATGCGGGTTGAAACTGAGTTCTAGCTCTCAGTTTTCAATTTTCTGGATTTCGCGCTCAGTTTTTAGTTTTTTCGATTTTATACTTAACCATTTTCGATCAAAAGTCGTATTTTTGAAAAAACTGAAGAACTGGAATTTGAAAACTAATTTTTAGTTTTCTATTTGAATTTCATTTAAGGAAGGTTGCAGACTTAAATTGAGTCCAAGCTCTTGGTTTAGAAACTAAAAAGCAGGAATCCGTTTTCAATTTTCAGAGCTAGAGGCAGTACATGGTTTGAATTCAAAGTTTGACTTGGTTCTCAAGCTTCATTAAATGCGAGACGAACAGACCAATCCAGAGGTACCACATGTCGAGCCCACCCCCCATGTACAGATGTGGCAGGACAGTCCAACATGCGTCATCCCTTATCCGTCAATCGTGTAAAGTTGGTTCAATCTTGGCCGTCCAAACTGAGATTCAATTTCTATAAATAGATGAAGGGTTACGTGCATTAACTCCTACTGTCACTTTGCCTTTGAAAATATTCGAAGTACCTTCAAACCCAGAAAAACCCAGTGCATTCAAAGTGTTACAGACAAACATTCTTTAATTTATTTCGTATCTCTAACATTAATCATGCCGAACAGAACATTCGTAGAAAATCCTGAGCAAGAGACATCCACATCTGGCCAAACTGAGCGACACTCAGTGAGAAAAGACATCCCATATGTCGAACTTGTTAAACTAGCTAAGGATGAAGAATCAGCCGGATTTCTGACTTTCGAATAGAGGAGGGCATCTAATAAAGATAAGATTTTATAATGGGAGGATGCCAAGAAGGTTTGTCCAGGATCTCATCTGGTTGAAAAACTACAGAATGAAAAACTGATATACTTTCTGACTGTTTACCCTAAAAGGTTCAATCCATTTATGGTGGTTGAATTTTATGCCAATGCTGAGATTGCCAAAGGTGAAAAATCCTTCACGACCATCGTCGCCGGAGTGCCCATAAGAGTTCATGCTTAGATGCTAAACACACTATTCCAGGTGAAAAATAATGGTGCTCATATTGCTTCCTATCGACATGGAGTAAGAGAGGAGATGGAAGAGCACTAGAGAAACTGGAAGAAAGACTGTAAAAATTGGTTGGAAGGTAACCACAAAGACGATAGAGTTCGATAGTTTTTATAAATTTTGGGGAGATGTAGCCATTAGGATGCTTCAGTGTGAGGTGGGATCACACTCTAAGATGAGCAAAAAGAAATACTTAGTTTTGATGGCTATTGTTGACGAAGTTTATGGAAATTGGGCGGAGTTTATCTTTGAACAAATTCTGGAGAATGATAAGAGAAACTCCACTCTACTCAGCAAAGGGGTTTTTGCCACAGGAGTCAGTTTTGGACTCAAAATTAGTTTTCTAATTGAAAAGTTGGTGCTTTCAGTGTATGAATGAGAAGAATTGTTTCCCACAGACTTCATTCCACCCAACAACAAAATTCAGGAAATTCTCAGTTCTGACGTTGAGCAAACTGAAATTGAGAAGGAGGATAATTTTCAGTAGGCAGTGCAAGATCTGCCTACACTGACAAATCTTGGAGAAGTAACCAACAAGCCACCCCACAAAAAGCAAAAACCGACTTCTTAGATTGGGAAAGGTCAAAGGGCACCCAGCAAGGGGAGGGGTGATGCTTTTGCAGGAGTTGCAATTCTAATCATTGTGAAGAAGCCAAGATCAACTCCAACCAGGACCAACAAAACTTTAAAGGAGGTACAGAGGGAGTGCCCTGAGAAGGCGAGCAAGAAAACTCGGATAGAAGAAGAAAAGAGAAAGCAGCAGAAAATTGAAGCTGAAAAAGCCAAGAAGGGAAAAGCTAAGGCTGTTGAAAGACAAAGAAGAGTAAAGAGGATGATTTTGATCTCTCAAAGCTCAGTCCTAGGAAAAAACTTGAGTTCAAGGAGCCAGTTGCCACTGCCTATCACGATCCCATGTTCGACCAAGTCTTTGGTGCTCTATACAGGGAGGAAATGGGACAAGATCAGGTCTCTGAACAAATAACAGTGGAGATCTTTCTTGATCAAGAGCTTGTTACACCTGAAGGAGTGGCGGCCATCCTTGAACAACTGGCGAAAGAAGGTGCTGAAGGGGTTGTGGATGCGCAAGTGGATTCCACACCTACTGCTGAAACTGTATTGGCCACGCAAGGGGCTGCCCATACTTTTATTGAAGAACAGGCGAGCTCGAAAACTGGAAAAACTAAAACCACCTCCCCATATGCAAAACTGAAAATGGAGGAAAAGAAGGAAAAACTGAAAAGGCAGGAAAAGGTAAATTTTACAAACTTGGTGATTATCCATTACCTCTTCAGATGTCTGTTCCTCAGAATCAGAATCAGACGATCTTGCTCTAGATGAAGTGTTCAACTTCACAAAAGATAAACAAGGGAGGTGGAGACATCATCGATGGGATAAGAGGGAGAAGGAGATGATCAATAAGCCCAATCAATTTGCCACATACAGAATCCCTCTCAGCGGACTACTACATCTAGAATTCACTGCAGAAAGACTCAAAAGTTGGTGCACACCAATTGGAGAAAAGGATGTTGGAGACTCCAAACTGATCCCATAGGCGGCTAAAATTTCAAAGAAGGTGGAAGAAAAAGTGACTGAGGAAACCATGCTCCTATATCCTGACATACTCGAAGAAGACTCCATGCTTGCCATCGTTCTCAAGGCTGAATTTTGCAGGTGGAGGCGATTTGATATGGTGAAGCACGAGTTAGATGAGGAGGATAAACCAATCATGCAACGAGGATAGGGCTTACTTTCTGGAGGTTGGAGGAAGTTTGGGCCAAGGAATAGAGTGGCCAAACTGAGGGAAGGCAAATGACATTGGAGGAAACAAGGCAGAGACTTCTTAGTATCCGAGGTTACGAGCTTCAAACTCTACCTTCAAGGGATACAAACAGATTGCCTCCTACTAACTTTGTCTATGTGCTAAGAACTCCAGTTTCTCCTCAGCATACCCATGAGAAGAAGTGCAAACGGCTGAACCAACTCCTGAGGACTATCGGAGCATCATTGTTGCTAAACTGGAAAAAGTGAGGAAGATTGCAACATATCAAAGGAGGTTGGAGGAGGAGATGGAGAAGGCCAAACTGGAACTGGCTTCGACTGAGCTTGAAAAAGAGGAAATGGAGCAGGCTGTCTCTCTTTCTCACGAACTTACTTTGATTTCTACTGCAGAGAAGACAACCCAAGCAATTCAAATGATTCAGGGGCAAACTCAGCAACTAGGAGAGGTTGCAAGACAAATTCAATGAATCCTGTTTTGAATAAATTCAAGCTCCATCTGGAAGAAGAAGAGGCTAAGAGAAAAGCTGTTGAAGAAACAGAGAAACTAAGGCAAGAACAGA
>JAPKLW010000271.1:0-174784 GCA_026898455.1 Plectranthus barbatus | reverse complement strand
TAAGGAAGCCATTTGGCTTAAGGGCTTACTTTCAGAGATTAAGTATCTAAATGTGAATCCTATTGTGTATTCTGACTCTCAATCTGCTATTCAACTCTGTAAGAATCCTATATTTCATGATAGAACCAAGCATATAGATGTTAGGTTCCATTTCATTAGAGATATAGTTGAAAAATGCATTATTTCATTAAAGAAAATAGCTTCAGAAGTTAATCCAGCCGACATGGGAACCAAGTGTCTTCCTCTTGAAAAATTCTTGTCTTGTCAAAATTTCCTAAACTTTGAGCTCTGATCTTTAAACTCCTAAGTGGTTGAACTATATTATTGATTCATTTGAACATGCTAAACTTTGTGTGCATTACCTGTTAATTGTGTGTTTTGTGCCAGGTTAAAATTGTTTAACTTGTCTTACTTTGTGTTATTATCCTTTCTAACTTAGGGTGTTTCTTTGTGTGTGGTTACCGGTACTAATCTCCTGTGAAAGTGTACCCCTAACCTTGCCCTATAAAGTCCTAGGACATGTTTTGCTAGGCAATTGGCGATGATGACAACCTAATAAGTGAACTGTTCGAGCAACCACGGCCAAGGTGGAGATTGTAAGAGTGGATGGCCTTGGTTATTTGGGCTGATCTCTATCTGAGCCCATGTTTTATCCGAGCCCATTCTTTAGGGTGTGTTTATGGATTGGTTGTGGGTTTGGGTTTTGGCAGTTCGGGTTTTTTGTTGGAGCGGTTTCAACTGCCTACACTATATATATGGCTTGACCCGACTTCATTCATTCATCCTGAAAAACCTAACCCTAATTTGTGCCGCTCTCTCTCTCTTCTCTTATATCGCTCTTCCTTCTCTCTTCCTTTCGTGAGATCTGAGTTGGTTTTTCCGGTGAGCCTTGTGAGATTGTGAGTCCCTGAACACTTGTAACCCTTTTGCTTCTCCTTCTTTGGCCGGAGGAAGGCTGGAACTATCAGGAGGTGAGTTCTGAGCCACCCTTCTCTGTCCCTCGGTGATTCAGGCAAGGGAGGCGGAACACTTGATCGGAGATCCAGCCGCCGTGACTTCAGAGGAGGTCCAAGCTTCAAGATCGGACCAAGATCCGAAGAGGAACCCTAGTCCAGTCAGGGCTAGGTCGGAGTCCGGGCGAAGTTACAGGCCGGTAACAGACGCGCAGGCCTGATACCCAACAATGTCTTTATTTATTATAAATGATGTCTCACCATTTTTATTGTGAAAAAAATTTAATGAAATGATGTGTTTCTTTATTGCAAATGATTAATTTCTTTGTTGCAAATAATGTAATTTTTAAAAATGAAATGATGTATTTCACTTATTGAAATGATGTATTAAGGCCTGTCTCACAATAAAAAAATGTTGAGACCGTCTCTCAGGAGACCAACTCAACTTTTAATCTATGTTAACTATTGTGCTGTAGCACCGTCACTAAAATTATATTGTGCTGAGTAATTATTTTATGCATCTGCAGTGTGTATACAATTTTATTATCAGATGATTAAAAAAGATATATCATTTTTATTTATTGTGTTGATATATTACAATGAAATATCAACATTAGATTGAATTTAGCTCAAACTTTAAATTTGTTACTCAAATTAAATTTGACAATTTAAAATATTTAACTAATCTTAATTAATTTACAAACACATTAAGCTGTAAGCATAGAATATATTTAGAATATAATTTTTTTAATAAGTCAAACACATTACGCATAACTCCCAATTAATTTAAATATATATTATCTACCATTTTCTTTTTGTATTTTAAGTTTCCCATGAATAATTACCTTTATTTTAAGTCTGCATCACTCAGAGACAAAAGACCAACTTACTTAGGAACCTATCAGTTTGGATTCCTAAAACTGAGAAAAAAGAGTTGTTCTGACAAAAGTTAGAAAAGTCTACCTACTGTAGTGTTCTGTATGGTACTGCTGTGTTGAAAGTAGGGAGTGTCAAAACATCCCACTAGTCAAATTTGAATTGGTCTCAAATGACTACATCTTGAGTCACTTAGGCCCGCGCCTATAAATAGAATGAAGGTAAAAAGAGCAGCAGTTATAAAAACCATTTATCTACACACGACCTCGCTTAACACTCACGAGAATGCTTGTCATGTTTAAGCTTCAAAGCTCTTGTCACTCTCCATGTTTCCTCTTAGAATCTTGCTAGAGCTATTACCAGCGTTTCTACTATCCAAGTAAGAATCCGAGAAAAGTTTTTCACTCCTTGAGAAACTTAGGCGACATTTCAACCAACCAACCAACCATCTATAAAAAATTCTAAGAAGAATTCAACCATCCAGCCCTTCTAGTAGGTGACTGATAGCGTATTTTGCAGCACGCTATTCTGCAAGTGCACAGACCAATGTAGAGGCAAGTAATAAATTATCGAACTCAAGGATTGCAGGCTCGAAATATAATCAAGCACTAAAACGTAGACATCTTACTACTATCTAGACAAATGAGTAAAGAGTTTTGTTTATTTAAACTAGGCAATGTAGAAAAGCAATAATTAAAAAGACAATTAAATTTATTGAATTTAGAAAATATGGAGAAACTAGGATTCCAGGGTAATCAACTTTGAGGAACAATTAAACAATCATTTATGCAATTCGATTCCAATTTTAATTTCCAAATACGTGAGTTAACCTCAATTATGTTATCAGGTGATCCTCTCGGACTCTAAACCATAACTTGGAAATAAAAGACCCAGTGACTCCTCTCGGATGCGCAGGAGGACTTTTACTCTTGATAAAAACCTTAGATTTTTAAAACCCTTCAATAGTTCAAATTCCTCTCGGATAATTGACCTATCAAATCTAATTAATCTGCGTCTTAATCGATGGCCTAGACCTCTCGGTTCAGAAACTACCAATTCAAATTATAATCGATGGCCAGTCTCAAGTAATTAATGAAAAGCTCATATATAATTAAAACGTAGATGGAAAAGGAAAATCAAATCACATGAACAATAGACTAATATTCATCAAGTTTCAAAACCCTAGAATCCACAATGGATTTAGACAATCATGCTAAGTTCCATAATTACAGAGAAAAGAAGATACAAAAATAGAGAAAACATGGTAACCAAAAACCAGTAGTCTTCAATCCCAAGTCCTCAATCTTCGTTCTTCAAAATGTGCTCCGTTCTAGCTTTCTCTAGAGGTTCGTTGCTAAAAAATAAGGTCAAGGGTTGTTTTTGAGTCTTGGGAGCCTCTATTTATACTTATCTTCTTCAAACCCAAAAAGATATGGGATTTGGACCAGAAATTCGTCAAAGTAACCTGATCGACGACCCATAAAACATGATTGGCGATCGGGACATTCAATCGTGGGTCGCCGAAGTTGCACCATAGGAAAAACCATGAAAATTATGAAAACGGCGACCCAAGAGCAAAAACGGCAATCACCGTTTTTGTAATCTGGTCGCCGTTCTTGTCACGAACGTGCGCAATCTCACGGTTTGAGTTATAACTTTTGCTCCCGAACTCCGATTGACCCGATTCCAGTTGCATTGGAAAGCTAACTCGAAGATATATCTTTTACCATGATCCATTAGCTCTAATTCCATGTGTGCACGAATTCGAGACTGCTTCTTTGAACATCAACTGCTTTCGGTACGGGTTTCAATTGAATTTTGGCCTAAAACATATTTGGGTTCGGTCTTTTCTCACTTCTTCCTCTTCCTGATGCAAACAAACATCGATTGGCTCCATGGTACTCATTCATATCCTGTAAATGACTCAATTGTGCGTGAAACCTGCATAAACAACCCAAAACCACACCAAACGTAATATTTTTTAAAAGAATATGAATACGACACAGAAATATCACTTAATGATCTAATCCAGGGCAAAAAGTTAGCAGATTCACATCAGCAAAATGCACAAAATGAGTGCTTATCAGTGACTACGCAACATGTTCTCTAAACAAGCTGAAGAGAGCAAGTTCTTGGTGGACTAGGCGAGACCGCATACAGGCGGTGGACCAAAAAAGCTGCCCGCGACCGTGATAGATCATACAATATCACCTTATAACTTGTTCTAGTGTATTGTGAGCTACGCAGTTGAAGAGTGGACGTAGGACATTTGGCTCCGAACCACTTTAAATCCTTGCCTCTTTTACCGATTTGCTTAGATTTCTGCTTTCATTTGAAATCGAACAACTTGCTAAGTTGTTGGTGTATATTCTGTAAAACCTGCTAAGTAAAGACTCGACCACAATTAAGAAATTTGGTTAACCAGAACTAATATGAATAGTTAGTTTTGAGCTCTAAAATAGTAAAACCAATTTATGCTGCGTAGTTCTCTCTGATTTTGAGACCAACAAGATGAGATGTTGAGCAAGACTAGAAATCAAAGTTCTTAGTACCTTACACCTGATATTCATGTTGAGAATTTATAGGTTTATAGGTTTTCTATGACAGGTTGGGTCTACTTTATGTTCTAGCCTGTGTACAGGCCTTTCGAGGTCTGTAACTATTTAGATCTTTTAACTGGTGTGTACATCTTGTAAGAATGCTTTTGTTAGTTCACTTTGATATCAGTTCTTGGAGTATCTATTCTCTTTATCAGGTCTGAAGCTTCTTCTATTTGGAGGCTTCACAACTGACTTTTGTAAGCTCCGCTAAAGGTGTGTCTGCTTCTCCGGTGAACTAGTTGAATCAGTCTTCGTGTGATGTCTTCAGAACAAAGTAATTCCTAATTTATAACAACTCAATCAATACAAGGTTACAAAAGTTATATCACTTTATCTAGGTCAACTGAAACTTTCTGATTCTATAACTAGTTCGACATACCAAAACTAAAAGATAAGGAACTAACATTAATTTCTAATAGATATCAAATGATCCTATACCACTCTTCGATTGCTAGTTTGGTCAGAATAACTAGAACAATGCTACAAGATAATGTAACTCCTCAGTAACAGCCACAGGAAGCTCTTATGTCCTCCGGCTTTGTGCACACCTAGCTAGTCCACATTGTATCTTATTCTTTTCAGGTGG
Source organism: Plectranthus barbatus (assembly GCA_026898455.1). Lineage (NCBI taxonomy): Eukaryota > Viridiplantae > Streptophyta > Magnoliopsida > Lamiales > Lamiaceae > Plectranthus > Plectranthus barbatus. Next base: position 169,769 of record JAPKLW010000271.1, on the reverse strand, counting down.
ATTGGCCTTACGATGAAAGCATCGATAAACCTCTCCAACTGGAATAGTAGTGAGTTTGAGTTTTTTCACATAACATAGTCGGTAGTTGAGAAGTGTGTCGGTTTCTGAATGGAGTTTAGAAATTTTCTTCGAATCCAACTCTAGATAGAGTATGAATTCTGGAAAGTTGACTCTTAGCAAAGAGGCTAAGAGTCTCGTGTTTTGTGACACGAAATAACTTATCAAAGATTGTTAAATGATGTGCTTTGTTAGATTGTTAGCTTTGGATTTTGATCTAGCAACTAATTATGGATACTCTTCCTGAGTATTTATAGTTTTGTTAAATTTTGTATCCGCTCATTGTCTTCTAGCCATTGTACACATTCCTTGATGTCTACAACTAATCAGTCTATTTTCTGCAATATGTACTTCTTGTAAGAATGACTCTTTCGTCTGTTGTCCTTGTCATCAGTTGTGGAGTAAAGCACTTCTATATCAGTTGTGGAGTCCTTCATTCACAACTGACTCTTGTGAGTCCCGCTGCTTGGCATATGCTTTTCCAAAGAACTAGTTGAGTCCGATTTATCTAGTTTCTTCTGGTAGATTAAGTTCCTAATATATTACAACTCAATTATCCTATACAAGGTTACAAATGTTGAATTACTCTAACTAGACCTTGTTGAACTCACTGACTGTAATGTTTGATTCAACGCATCAAAAACTAAACCAGTGGGAACTAAAATTGATTCCCAATAATTTTACCTTTTTTTATGTCATCGAAACCAAATAGAAAAGGGATATAGGGATATAAATTTGCCAGTTTTTCATTCTCCAAAACTGACTTCCTCCTAAGACCTTGAAACATAAGGTAAATCTTCACCCTCAATGAGTTGAGGTAATAACAAGATATTTCTTGATCAAAACATGGGGAGGGTTAAATCATTGTCAAATTGCACTAGATAAAATAAGGTAATGAGTTTTTTTCTTAGAAAAAGATATAAGTTGCAAAGGCTTAAAGATATAGTATCTCTTCTTCAAATTTCTCTCGCTTCATGCTCTCACTGTTTTCTTCTTGTCATCTAGATTGAATGAAAGGTAAGGAAATCTGCATTTTTCAAGTCTTCTCCACAGTTGGCAATCAGGATTTATTTCTCCAACAACCAACTTATTGGCATTCCGTGTGGTATCTCATTAAAAGACATTTTCTTGATGCTTTCTATTAATCGCTTGAAGATATATTCAGCCTTAGTCAGAAACTAAGCAACCAATACCTAGATGGAAAACACTTAATCCCCATAACTAAGGGATAACCCACTCAAACAATACATCTATAGCTGTCACTTAACGAAGGATCCTGAAATAGATTATTTAATGTATTTTGCGTACTAGCGTGTTTATAAATGTCTTTCATTTTCGATTAAATGATGAATTGACTTGCAGAATGCCAACAAGAGAAACACACGCTTGAGGCCGAGGCTGTGGGAGAGGCTGACCCTCTTTCAAACAGGGAGGACAACAATAAGAACTACCCACACCGCAAGAAGTTTCACACTATGAGCAAAATTAGGGACCACCCAACGAGGAGAATGATCAAGCGGATCATGCACATCACATTGAACCAAAAAGAATTAGGAAGATCTTTAAACATCAGAACCCGCCTCTGTAGGATGGAACTAAAGACCCATCTAAGACTAAGGTGTGGATCAAGGCTATGGAGAGAATCTTCAAGCTATGCATGCTGGAAAGCCAAGCTCAGCCCCGGAACCCTAGGAACCATGCCCTCCAAGCAAGTTTGATTCGTCAAGTGCCCGAGTAGCAGCAGCCACCGCCAACACATCATAGAAAGGGTCTATGCCCTTAAGCATCTTAAGGATAAGGAGGATTAGCGAAACCTGACAGGTATGGGTCAAATAAATTATTAACTTGTTATTGTGATCTTTGATACTGTTGCATTGCATTCATTTGTGAAGAACTTAGAACTGAGTACCAAAAAGGCAAAACATGACCTATGCATAGTTAGTCCGACCGGTGAATCAACCATTACCACCCGCAACTGTCCAAACTTAGTAATCCACCTAGAAAATTGCATAGTGTGAGGAACCAACTTGAATGTATTATAGATGAGAGACGTAGATGTAATTCTTGGGATGGACTGGTTGGAAACCAATCATGCAAGGATAGAGTGGTCTTTTTTTGGACAACATGGAAGATAATCAGCGCACTTACACAAAATTAGGAAGGGAATAAAAACTCCTATAATTTTCACTCTGCAAGCACACAAATTGACAAGCATGAAAAATAGTTGAGCCTTCCAAGTCTATTTGAATGAGAAGGATAAAATGGAACATTTTCTAATGATGTCGAAGTCTTAAGAGAATACAATGATGTTTTCACAAATGAGTTACCCTATTCGCCACCAAACAAGCAACTAGAACTAACCATAAACTTAGAACCAGATGTAATTCTAATCTCAAAAGCCCCGTATAGAATGACCCAAAAGAAATTGCAAGAGTTAAAAATGGAGTTACAAGAGTTTTTGGACCTGGGATTCATCATACCTAGTGTATCGCCATGGGGAGCGCTTGCCTTATTTTCCAAGAAGAAACATGACATGATGCGCATCTGCATTGTTTACCGAGATCTAAATAAACTCACTCGAATGAACTAGTATCCCCTCCCAAGGATTGATGATATTTTCAATAAAATTAAGGGAGAAAAAGTCTTTTCGAAGATTGATTTGAGGTCTGGATACCATCATCTAAAATTAGCCAAGAAGATATTCCGAAGACTATTTTTCAGACAAGGTATGGAAACTATGAGTTTATAGTGATGCCTTTTGGATTGACAGATGCACTATTAGTGTTCATGGATCTCATGAACCGTGTATTTCATCCATACCTCGACAAATTCGTGCTAGTTTTTATAGACAACATTCTTATTTGCTCAAGAATTGAAAAAAATGAAAAAGAAACATTTGAGGACAGTCTTGAGAACCCTAAGGATGGAAATACTATATGTCAGATTCAACAATTGCGAATTTTGATTGAAGGAAGTGATGTTTTAGGATACATAGTATCGACTAAGGGAATCAAAGTGGATCCAGGAAAGATACAAACTGTAAAAGAATAGGAAGCATTCAAGACCCCAAATAAAATTTGATGCTTTCTAGGATTGGTAGGATATTATTGTAGATTCATTGGGGCATTTTCAAAGATTGCCACACCGATAACACAACTTTTGAGAAAAGGGATCAAGTATACACAGACCGAGGAATATGAAGCTAATTTCCAATGCTTAAAGGAGTTGTTAACTACTGTACCAGTTTTAGCAATACCTGAGGCAGATCAAGACTGTAAGTTCTACACAGATGCCCCCAAGAGCGGTCCGAGGTGCATTTTAATGCAAGAAGGCATGGTGATCACTTACACATCACACTAGCTGAGAACTCATGAGCTTAACACCTGAATCATGACCTGGAACTAGCAGCCATAGTGCGCGTGTTAAAGAATTGGAGACACCACCTTTATGGAGTGAGGTGAGCAATCATCACTAACCACAACAGCCTGAAGTACTTATTTGAGCAAAAGGATTTGAATATCAGGCAGAGAAATTAGCAACAATTACTAAAAGATTATGACCTGTAAACCAACTACCACTTTGGAAAAGCAAATTCAGTAGCCGATGCTCTGAGATGGAAGATTTCAGCCAACGTATATGATGTGATTACCTAAGAGAAAAACTTGATCGAAGAGTTTAAGAAAGTAAAACCCATGGTGATTCCACTACCAGATACCGTAATCACTTGAATAACAGCCTTAATAGCAGTTCTTTACTTAAGGACAATGATAGTGGAAGCAAGGAGGTAGGATGAGAGCCTGGAGAATATATATGATTACAAATTCTATTAAAGAAAGCGATCAATTTTCAAGAAGCTATAGAAAATGCCATCACATACGACAAAAGGATATGTGTGCCCAAGTGTGAAGATTTGAGAGAAGAGATATGAGGGAAGCACACGAAATCCCGTATAATGCCCACTCCGGAAGTACAAAGATGTACTGAGATTTGAGGTCTAAATTTTGGTGGGAAGGCATGATTATAATTGTATTATTTAAAAGATAGTAAATAACTAAATATAATAAGTTAGTGGGATGTAATATAATAAGAATAAATAATAAATATAAATTGCTATATCTTTTTATCATAAAGTATATATTTATGTTATAATAGAATAAATAATAAAAAAAATTAAAAAAATTGATATAATATTTTTTGGCGGGAAAATCATAAGACTTGATCACATCATCAAAACATAAGATCCATGACTGAGAGCTTGCTTAGGTCCATACAAGGACTTCTTAAGCTTTCACACAAGATGATCTTCACCTTTTTGAACATATCTTTCTAGATGTTTCATATAGATGTCACGACCTTTCTCAAGGTACCCGTTTGAAAATGCAATTTTGACATCTGTTTGTGTAATTTCTAGTTCCATATGTGCTGTTATGACAAGGAGTATCCAAATGGACTTAAGCACAACTACTAGTGAGAAGATTTCATCATAGTCTATGCCCTCTTTCTGACTATAACCCTCCGCAAACAACCTGGCTATAAAAGTCACTATTATTTCATTCACTCATCCTTTTCTTTTGTATACCCACTTGAAGCCTACCTATGGCTCGAAAGCCAACTGACAAGCATGCATCGATGGTTGTAATGGGTTCGATTTCTAAATCCATAGCAATGCGCCACTTGTTTGCAACGTTATCGGATACTGCCCCATCATCATATCTCTATTGGGCCGACATTATTTAGTCCTTTTCCTGAGATCAAATATGTACCTATTAGGCTACTGAAAAACCCTCCTACTACAATGAGGCATCGACACAACATTAGCAGATGGTGCAGTACCTTGTGGTTCATCACTTTCACCCGCAACTGTGCAGGTGGTACCACACTAGTTCTAAGTGCATCCACTCCCACATAGGGTTCTCCTGATGGAAACGTGCCATTATCTCCAATATCATGAATAATAATGTTACTCTCGGACTATGGTTTTTCACATGCTTATCTTCTAAGAAACTTGCATTGGTGCCAACAACGAGTTTCTGATCTTCTAGACAGTAAAAATAACCACCTTTCATTTTCTTGTGTTGTTATCCTACAAACAACATAAACTTGCTCCTACCTTCTAACTTATCCTGGTCATACCAGGCTTTCACCCATGCCAGTGCTCCAAGGGAGTCTTCAGAACTGATTTTGAAGGTATAAAGTCGAGCAAGTACATCGTTGTTTATAAGGCATAATGATCAATGCTAAAATTGCATATTAATTATAGCAGAGGGCAAATGAATTTATAAAACGACAAGGTTATCGAATCCACATGGAAAATTACATCGAAACTATTTCATGTATTGGATAGGTCTTTCAAATCGTTGTATGAGTGAATTAATTTAAAAAAGGGTGTTGTTTTTAGGAAATAACTCTTGGAATAAAATCAAATAATTAATGGGACATATACTTTGGAATTCAACCTATCCTGATAACATGCATGAATCCAATAATCCAAACCCAAAAATGCTCATAGGTAGGAAATCAGATAAAGTGATTAAAATTCCTTGATCAGGCAATCAAAATCTAGATAATTGATAAGTGACTTTTACTTTTTAAGTCTCAATTACACAAATTCAATCAATCTCAATAAAAGTTCAGATTTAAACCCTACAACAAATTTTTTTAAAGATAGAAAATAATTGTATTAATTCTCTCTTCTTGTTATTAATCTTCACTTCTTAGTCCTTCAATTAAATAACTATAAATCTATAACAATTTTCATCTCTCAATTCTTCAATTGAAATAGATTTTAAAATCAAAATCCGAGAATTAAACCAATTCAGGGTTTGAATATTTGAATCATCACATGCAATATAGAAGGAGAAAAACCCTAGAATCCGTTAGGGTTTCTTGCCAAACATGCTAAAGGAATTGCATTAAAAACTTACTTGGAGAATAAACGTACATAAATTAAAATCTTGATCCAGTTCCAAAAGCTAGAACGGATAAAGACTGAAAATAAAAATTTAACTGAATTCTAAAGTGCATAAGAGAATGAAAAATGAATCTAGACCTAATACATGAGTATATATAGTTGTAGGGTTAGGTCTTGAGGTCTTGAACTGTGGGAAGAACTGTTCTTAGTAATTTCTTCTCAAATCCCGAACTTGACTAATAAAAATATTCTACAGCTCTGAAATTCTCTTCCCATCGATCAATATGCCGTGCATCAATCAAAAAGGTTGTTTCGATCAAAATCGCGTGCATCGATCAAAATGGCTATTTCGACAGAAATCTCCCACGTTAGTCAAAACAGAGAGCCCTCCTCCGGAATATGTCCATGCTCAAATATTAAATCTAAACTACTTAAAATGCATGAAATAACAAGAAAAATAATACAATAAGGGAATAGAAATACGAGCTTATCAATCCCCCAAAACTTATATACTTGATTGTCCTCAATCAATAGAAAGAATGAATCAAAAGCTCAAGTGGATGAAAAGTGCAATGGCTCACTAGATTCATCACGGTCAAAATTGAAATTCCACATCACACCAACACTTGGAAAGAATCAGAAAATCAGTAAATCATAAATCATGGAAGACTCCTAAGGATAGTGTTTCACTCATTCACACAAGTGTTTAGGGTAACATGAGAGCACGCAAGTCATGCAAATTAAGTTCTACCATAGGCTTGCAAATATTCTAATTTCTCCACTGCAAATATGTGCACATAAGACCTAGGATCATAAAGGACTTTTCATTTGGTTGTATTGTAGGCTTTTTGTGAAAAGGTAGGAAAATATGTCTAAGTGACTAAAAAAATATTGATTTAGCTACTCTCAACATATCAAAATCACCGTCTATCATCATTCACCTTTCTCTTTAAATAAGACAATTGAAACCACAATAGCTCTCTTTTTCAATATTTTATGCTCTTTATAATTTTTATTTCTTTTCCTTTCTTATAAGAGCTTATAAGGACATAAATATTTATATTTTCATAGATCTTCTTTTCCTTTTGTTCACCAATTCTAAAATTTCTAATCCACTTACAATTATTCCACCCTAATTCTTCCCCATAATCTCATAAATAAGACAAAAACCACACCACTATCATAAAAACCTCATAGACAAGACAAAAAATGAAATAAGGCTAAAAGGGGCCGATCAGGGATAAGATATTGTACGGGACATTGTTTAGGCTATGTTGGCTAACAAATATGGCCTAAAATCAGTTCCTAGACCTGTGCACACTAGCAGTTTTAAAATAGAAATAAAGAAAGTTTTAGAGATATTCAATCATGCAGAAACTCTCACAAACAAAATTAATGCTCAAATCTCACATTTGGGACAAAAATCTCTTCCATAGTAAACATCAAATCCAACTCACTCGTCAGGTCAATGCAAGTCTCAAATCATTTAATCATGCGGTATTCTGCATTCATAGACATTTCCAACCATAATCTCAATCAATCCACATAATCATCAATCAATTCAAATCTCACATTCATGCTAAGGTTCTATTACGACTTGTAAATTTCCTCACAAAATCACAAAGATTTTCAAAAATAAGCAAAATTCTACATAGGCAAAAATTTAAATAAAATGAAAGCAATAAATAAAAGAGTAGACAATAGTTTCAACCCTTTGTCTTCCTCCCCCCAAACTTATTCAATTCACAAAGGGAATAAGTTTGAAAACCAGACTAGTGTTTGAAATTGTACCTCGATGTTGGTTTCAGACACCAACATTTTATCCTTTGGAGCAGTAGACTTGCACGACGTGGATGCTTTGTAGCTGGCACTCCATGTTGACTGACATAAGTGGCATTGATCAACATGGAGACTTCTTGTCGATCTTCTTATGGGTCGAAGTGTGCCCAAAACTCTTGTTTCTTTCTGGGATTGAGCTTTGAGTGATCAAAATCATCCCCTTTCCTTTTCTTGGGCTTTTCAACATCCTTAGTCTTTCTCTTCTTTGTTTTTTCATCTTCAGCTTCTTGCTGCTTCCTTTTCTCCTCCTCCTTCCTGGTTTTCTTGCTTGCCTTCTCATGGCACTCCCTTTATCCTTTCTTCAGAGTTTTTCATGCCTGCAAAAGAATCACCTCTCCCCTTGGGTGAGCTTTGACCTTTCTCACTCTTAGAAGTAAGTTTTTGCTTCTTAGGATTTGGTTTTCTTGTCGCCTCTCCAAGGTTGGTGAGAGTCGACAGATCCTACATTGCATGCTCAAAGCTATCCTCCTTCTCAGTTTCAGTTCTCTAATCGTCAGAACTGAGAATTTCTTGAATGTTGTTGTTTGGTGGAATGAAGTCTGTGGGTGATAGTGCTTCTTCATCCACTGTGTGCACAAGTTTCTCAATCAGAACACTTATTTTCAGCCCGAAGCTAACTCCTTTGGCAAAAATTCCCTTATCAGGTAGAGTGGAGTTTCTCTTAACATTCTCCATTATTCTTTCAAAGATGAACTCAACCCAGTTCCCGCAGATCTCATCATCAATACCCATTATAACAGAGTATTTCCCAAGAACGTGTTAAAGCTGCCATGTTCTAAAGTTGTGGTAACCTTCCAACTCGTCTTGACAGAGTCCTTCTTCCATTTTCTCCAGTGCTCCTCCATTTTTTCTCGAACTCCAAATGTGTAATTGGCAACCTCCGCACCATTGTTCTATAATCTTAAGAGTTTTCTCATCATCTAGGGATGAACTCGAATTGGTACTCCGACAACTGTGGTGGTGAAGGATTTTGAATCCTTGGCGTAAAATTCAACCATTATAAACGGATGAAACCGTTTAGGATACACTATTAGAAAATAGATGAGTTCTTCATTATTTAGTTTCTAAACCAGACGAGGGTCTGGGCAAATTATCTGGGCTTCCTCCGATAATAAAATTTTCTCTTTGTTGATTTGGGCAGCCAAACTCTGTTCAAACGTTAGTTTCTCAGCCGATACTTCATCCTTCACCCAATTAATAAGTTTGGCATGAGGTATAAAATCTCTCTCAGAGAATGACTCAGTTCGGCCTGAGGTTGATGTTCCTTGGTCGAGATTTTCTGCAGATGTCCTCTTCAGCATAATGAATTTAAAGATTTAAATGTTTGTAGGGAACAACTTGAATGCTCTAGATATTATGAGGGTTTCGTATATTTTTAGAGATAAAATGGCAGAAAGTATAACTGCTCGAAACCCTTGGGCTATTTATAGAAATCAAATCTCAGTATTGACGACCAAGATTGATTCAACTGCACACGATCGACGGATTAGGGATAATTTTTGTTAGACTGTTCTGCCACATCTGTACGTGGGAGAGTGGGCTCGACACATGGCACGTCCTGATTGGTACACTCGCCTCACATTTAATGAGACTTGTAAGACAAGTCAAATTTGAATTCAAAAATCCCACCTCAAGCTCTAAACACTGAAAATTGATTTTCATTTTAGTTTTTCAGTTTCTAAATTGAGAGCTCGGACTTAGTTTAATTCCGCAACCTTCCATGAATGAAATCCAAACTCAGAAACTAGGAACTTAATTTTCAAAATATCAGTTCTTCAGTTTCTTCCGAGATACCACTTTTGATGAAAAAAATGGTTAAGTATGAAGACCAAAAACTGAAAACTAAGCGTGAAATCCAGAAAACTGAAAACTGAGAGCTAGGACTCAGCTTTAGTTTGCATCTAATCCTCTTCAAATGAGATTTGATCGAACTCAAGTAAACGAGTTTCATGCATATTCTTTGAATATGGTTTCCGGTAGAGGCTTGGTGAAGATGTCTGCTAATTGATCTTCAGTTCTAATATATTCTACGGATATATCTTTCTTTTACACATGATGTCTGATGAAATGATGTCGGATATCTATGTGCTTTGTCCTCGAATGATGAACTGGATTTTTGGTAATGCACATAACACTGATATTATCACAATATATTGGCATACATCCAGTTTTGACATCATAATCCAACAATTTATGCTTGATCCAAAGCACTTGAGCACAAAAACAGTAGTGGCTACATATTCAGGTTCGGTGGTGGATGTAGCTACAGAATGCTACTTTTTGCTAAACTAACTAATTAGTTTGTGGCCTAGGAACCGGCAAGTTCCACTTGTGCTCTTTCGATCAATTCTGCATCTTCCAAAATTTGAATCTAAAAATACATTCAAAATCAATTTGTTAGTTTAAGGATAACATATACCTAAGGATCTAGTTCCCTGCAGGTGCTTCACAATCCTCTTGGCAGCTTCCATGTGCGATTTCTTAGGACTAGCTTGATATCTCATACCAACACCAACAACATAAGAAATATTCGGCCTATTTGCAGTGTGATATAATAAAGATCTAATGATTCCTCTGTAGCTAGTTGGATTTATTGGTTTTCCTTCTTCATCAAGATTGATCTGCGCACTGGGCTCATACAAATCCTCAAAGCTTTAGTTTTCTCCGGGTAAAACTTGTTTATTAAGTCCTTGGTTTATTTCCTTTGGTTGATGAAAATTCCCCCTTAAGACTGAATAACCAAGGAAATATATCATCTAGCCCATCATGCTCATCTGGAAATTACTTTGTATAAATTGGGCAAACTTCTCGCATAACTCCATGTTCTTTCAACCAAAGGTGATATCATCGACATAGATTTGATCAAACAAATGTAAGTTTTGTCCTTGATTCTAAAGAGAGTTGTGTCAATTTTTCTGAAATCCATTGTTGAGATGAAACTGAGACAGAGTCTCATACCAAGCTTTGGGTGCTTGCTTCAACCCATATAAAGCGTTTCTCAGTTTGTAAACTTGGTTTCCTTCTTCAAAGCCTGGGGGTTTTTCAACATAGACTTCTTCTTTTAGTTTCCCATTCAGAAATGCACTTTTCACATCCATATGAAAGACTGTAAAATTATGATGTGTGGCATAAGCTAGAAATAATCAAATGGCCTCCAATCTAGCAACTGGAGCAAAAGTTTCATTGAAATCTATGCCTTCACACTGTGCATAGCCTTTCGCAACCAATCTTGCTTTGTTCCTCACGATCGTGCCAGTTTCATCTCGCTTGTTCTTGAACACCCATTTGGTTCCAATGACTGATTGATGTGTTGGTATGTCCACAAAATACCATAGATTGTTGCGAGTGAACTCTATTAATTCTTCTTGCATAGCATTGGTCGAAATTGTTGATTTCAGGGCATCTGTGACCTTCATTGGTTCTGATTGTTGAGAGATAAAGCACGACAGCAGGGCACTTCCTTGGCGTGTGCGAACTGGATTTGCAATATTGTCCAACACAACATCTTCTAAATGATATCTCAACCATCTTGGCTTCTGGAGCTGATTGACTTCGATTGGTTGAGTAGAAGAACCTGGAAAATTAGTTCTTGAATCAGAAACATAAATTAGTGATGAATCTAAAACAGGTTCTTCCTCCCTTGAAGGTTGATCTTCCAAAACTGGATCTTGCTTAGAAACTGAAATGTTAATTTCCTTACATCCTTCTGATGTGCACTAAAAATTCACACGAATTATCAATGCAATACAAGGTTTAATTATCAATCCAAGTACTTCTCCCTTTCGCCCACTAGAGTATCGGGATACTACGGCAAAGTCTAATAGCTAGGCAATACACAATCGTTGAGTAATTTCTATCAATCATCCTCTTTCAATCTCAAAACAATCACTTCAATTTTCTCCACAATATGGTAGAACAAGACAAACAAACACTCAAATGAGATAGAAAGGATGTTGAAATGAACGTAGATGTGATCCGATTACGTTTAGCATAGATGTAAACATATTTTAATCCCTGGATGGATGATCAATTCACTCTAATCTAGCCAATTCTCTTTGTACCGGCAAATCTACCATGGATGAAATTAGAAATCTAAAAAAAAAGTTATGTTATCGACCCCTAACTCACTCCTAAAAGCTCGTGAATTCTAGACCTATGCACTTCCTCCACAAAGGGATTGGCTCTTACCTATATCGAATTGAATGGAAACAAGCTCTAACATGCTTCAATCAAAAAGAGGGAAGTAAACATACAATATTCCAACCTAATCTTCACACATCCTTGTTCAAATCAACATCCAAATGTAATTAGAACAACATACCTCTCGATTGTATCAATACACAGTAAAATTGAAAGAGATCCATTACAATTGATAAGTAGTAAATGATTTCTTCCCCAATTGGATTTACATGATCTTGATCTACCCCTCTAGTCTTCAATCCTTCACCAAGGTGTGGTAGATTTGCTCTTGGATACCTTGAATAAGGGTTGGAGAAGGTTGGGAATGGAATTGAAGAGAGAAACTATGTAGATTTTTCCTAAAAGTGTCAAAAGTTCTAAAAAAATGTGAGTTTCCCCTTTTATAATGAGTTGGCAGAGCCTCGGATTGCCCCGTCCGAGATCGGATTGCCCGAGATGGTTTGAAACTGAATAACTGCTGAACAACCTATTCCGGATCGCCCGGCCTAGACAGACCAGATCGGTTGAGCCTCTGCAGGATCGGTCGAGATTCCTCTCTGAACTGCCCAGATTGGTCGATCCACAATAGGATCGGTCGAGATTCCTCTCTAAAATCCTTCCTGCTGCTCCCCTGCTCATCCCGGTTGATCTTCACAACCCTTGCAACTCGGATCGATCAATTTTCCACCAAAACTCAGCCAAGAATGTTGAATTATGGTCCAAACCTAACCTACACAATCCAAATCACACAAAACACAAAAAAAACAACGAAAACAACCAAAAAACATATGATATGGGAGTAAAATGAATGCAAACATGCATGAACAAACATAAAAATATTGGTAATTTTACTCACATATCACCTTCGACTCCGATTTTTCCTTCTTTAGATTCCAGTTTTTCGTCTTCTGGAATGATTTATTCATGTTCAACAACTCCAGATTTAGCATTTTAAATTAGGGCATTTCAGTTTCAGCACTTCCATTTTGAATTCCCCCTTTGATGCGCAATAAAAACTCATATAAATCCTTACTGAACACTTAAGGTTTAATTATCAATCCAGGTTCTTCTTCGCTTCGCCTGCTAGATTACCGGGATACTATAGCAAAGTCTAATAGCTAGGAAAGATTAAATCGTTGAGTAATTTCTATCAATCTAGGCCATCAATTTAAACCTATGCTAACAACATATAACAAGTAATGAATTAAACCTACAACCAATATTAAGTCTCAAAACAATCATTAAATTCTCTCCACACATTGGTAAACCAAGACAAGCAAATACTCAAATGAGGTAGATATGATGTTGAAATAAATGTAGATGTAATCCAATTAGGTTAATCATTGATGTAAACACATTTTAATCCCTCAGAGATTGAGCAATCGAACCTACACTCGTTAACCCCTTGTCACTGCGAGCTAACGGTTGATGATGCTAAGACTCGCAAATAGCTACGTTATTAAGCTTAGACCACTCCAAATAGAACGTCAATAATAGCCCTACGACCTAGCACCGCACAGGGATTGGAACTAAAATCGTATGAATCTACAATATTCACGACGATTTCGCCCTTTTGTTGGCTGCAGCGTTCACGTCAACTACCTCCTAAGCTGGCTATTACCTACACCTAAGAGGTAAGGAACAAGATCTAGTGCAATTCAAGCTCTCAAAGGGAAGTAAACAAACAATTATCAAACCTAATCTTCATGCATCCTTGTTCAAATCAACATCTAAATTGAATTAGAGCAACATACCTCTCAATTGTAACAATACAAAGTTGAAATCAAATAAATCCATTACAATTGATAAGTAGAAAGTGAAATCTTCCCCAATCGGATTTGATTGGTCTTGATCTACCCCCTTGGATCTTCAATTCTTCTCCAAGGATTGATAAATTAGATCCTTGATACCTTGGGTAAGGTTTTGGAAGGGATGAAAATGAGAATCGTAGAGAGAATTTAGGAGGAGATTCTCCAAAGTTATCAAAAGTTATCAGAATAACCGTTTTCCCCCTTTTATAATGAGAAAACAGGGCCTCGGATCACCCGAGCCATCCATGGCTCGCCCGGGATCGATTGAAAATTAGAAATAGACCGCCAAGGCAAATCCCAGTTCGGCTCGGCCGAGCCACCTCTCTGAAGAACAGTGCTCGACCGAGCCACCTCTCTGAAGGGCTTGGCTCGACCAAGCCAAGTTTGGCTCGGCCGGGCGAAGTCTCTGAAATGCCCCTGCACCCTTTCTGCTCCGCTCGGTCGATCCTGCTTCCTTTGACTCCTAGCTCGGGCAATTTTCATCCAAAACTCATCCAAAAGTGTTGTTTTATGCCCAAAACATATCCTACACCATACGAAACACCAAAAACACGAAAACACAACAAAAACAAGTAGAATGCATATGATATGGGAGTAAAACGGCCACAAACATACATGCTCACACATCGAAAATAGGTCATTTTACGCACATATCAACCTTGATTTGTAACTGAATTTAGGATTATAGAATCCAAGGCCTTAGCAAGTACTATAACATCATGGGCCCCTTTGGCAGGTTGCAATCCAGCCGAGCCAACTGAAGAACTAGACATTTCTTTCATAGATCTAGTTAAAGAAACTGGAACAACATCATCATTATCAAAACTCTGTTTCTCATTGACATCCTTGATCTCTCGAGTGTCTGGCTCCAGTTCTCAAGGTCATGCGCACTAAAACAGACTCATCAAGTTCAACATTGCATGTTATCTCCACAAGTCCCGTAGTCTTATTGAGTACCCTATATCCTTTATGAGGAGGATGTCAATAATCAATGAACACCCCTTCATCGGCTTTGGGACTGAAGGTATTCAATTTTGACTTCTTGTTATTGTGAACATAACATGGTAAGCCGAAAGCACGTACATGAGTTATAGAAGGCTTAGGACCATGATAGACCTCATAGGGAGTTTTCTGATGACAATTGTTAATGGAACTTCTATTTTGAGTATAGCATGCAATCATTGGATTTTCACCCCTATATCCTTCGTTTAAACTGGCTTCTGTGAGCATTGTCCTTACTGCTTATTTGAGTGTTCTTTTTCTTATCTCAGAAAGACCATTTGGTTGAGGAGTTCTTGGAGTGGATCTCTGGTGGGAAATTCCAATATTTGCACAGAAATCCATCAATGGTCCATTGCAAAACTCAGTTCTATTATCGGATCGTATTCTCTTCACAGTCACTCCTTTGTCATTTTGAACTCTCATAATCAGTTCTGGAAGGTGGAGTTTGATCCCATCTTTAGTTTTCAACAGCCTGACCCATGTGTATCTCGAGTAGTCATCAACAACCACAAGACTGAATCTTTTTCCTTTGATCGTGGGTGGCTTAACTGGTCCAAATAAACCCATATGCATCCATTCTAGAGTTCTTTCGGTGCTCGCTATAACTGGACGGTTCTTGAATGAACCTTTGGTTTACTTTCAAAGCTGACATGCTCTGCAAACTCCGTCCTTCTTGAATCGAGTTTGCGGTAGAGCTTCATCTAATTTATACTTTCCAAGATGTCTAATTGAGTTGAAGTTGAGGTTGCTCAACCGTTTGTGCCAAAGCTAGTTTGTGCTTTCCTGAGAGCTTGTTGTGACAAGGCACGTGTCAGTTGGCCACTCTTCCAATCTACGACATAAAGGCCTCCTTATTTATGTCTTTCAGTATGATCTTCTTAGGATTATTATCTTTGATATGTCACTCAGCTTCAACAAAAGTTACCTCATAGCCATTCTGAATAAATTGGCTAATACTTTACACGTTGTAATTGAGGTTGGTGACTAAGAATACGTTCTTGATTGTGATTCCGTTGTACTCCACTCATCTTTTTCCAATGGCACGCCCCTTTGAGTCATCACTGAACACCACTGGTGGTCCTCTTGTGATTTCCAGTTTGGTGAGCAATTATCTTTCTCCTGTCATATGTGCGGAACATCCACTGTCCATTATCCACACTCTTCTTTTCTTCTCAAAACAACTTTGATGCTCCTGTACCTACATCATAGAAGAAATTAGATTCTAGGTACCCGAGTTTCTGTGGGTCCTGCAGTATTAGTTTTTGGAATCCACCCTTTTGGAATCTAAACTTGCTTCACCTTTATTATTGGTGATTTCTTTTCTACCTTACTCTGGCTTCTGTAATAATGAATGCTATTTGGATGCAATGCAAAAGGTGTAGTGGGTGTGTGCAAAGTCTTTTTTAGAACTGAGTTCTTAAAAATATCTCGGGAAACTGAAACTGATCCCGGGTGTGTAGTCTTCCTGCCCTTAAAACTAAAATATGATTGGGCTCAGACTCAAGTAGGTGTTCCCTCTACTTGGATGAATCGTCATCTTATACGAATTATGAGTGAAGGATCTCGGATTTCTGAAACCCGGTCGTGAAACTAATTTTTGCTTAGCCAAATCAGTTGTTGAAACTTATTTCCTCGCAACAAAAACATATTGCTTTTTTAGTTTCTTGGGCATATTTGGCTTCCTTTCAGGTTTATTCAATTTAGGACCTGAATTCTTATTCAGTTTGAAAACTGAGTGTTTCCCTTTAGCCTGATCAGCCAATTTGGAGTTTTTACCCATTTGAGCTACTCCTTTGCCTAACAACTTTACCTAAAAAATGGAATTCCCTCTGAAATAATGTTCTTTCAGTTTTCCAGTTTTAGAAGTAGATGCATGAATGCTCGAAATGTTTTCTTCAAAACCGATCCCAAATTTGTCATTAGGAGCTCTTTTAGTTTTTAAGGCTTCTTCAGTTTTGCTAGTGCTCGAATAAAGTGAGCAAAGAAGTTTTTCATCGCTAGAAATTTGAAGTTTCAGAGACTCACATTCCTCAGAAGTAATTTTAAAATTTTTGAGCAAGAGGGAATGTTCTTCTCTCAGTTTTGTTAATTCTTCATTGTGTGATCTAGATTTTTCAATCTCATTGGTCAAAGAAGAAACTCTAAAATTCAATGAGAAGTTTCCACTGACTAAAATATCTTTCAAATCAAGAGATTTTGCAAATTCTTTTGAAAGATCCTTGGAGGAAACATCATCTGAATCCAAGCAAATAAATTCAAAATCCTCGACCATGCATGCGGAAGAACTAGAGATTAGTTGAGAATCAGTTACCAATTTTTTAGTTCCAAGTTCTTCAGTTTCCCCATCTGAAGCATCTCCTCCCATGGCAGCCATGAAGACGAGCAAAGCTTCATCTTCCTACTCATTATCCATCGTGTAATAACCATCATCATTGTCGGGAATACTAGGTACTTCAATTCTGAAGAGCATGACTTTAACAACTGCTTTGGAAGCTCTCTTTTTGAAAATTTTCTCCAACCTTTCTCTCTCGTTCTTGAGGTGGTTGGGTGAATTGCACTTAAAACAGGCTTTGAGTGCTCTTTCAATGAATTTTTTATGACATCCTTGTGATCCTTCAGGTTTTGGTCTAGGTTTTTTGATGAGCTTGGTCAGTTTCATCATTTGCTCCCCCAGTTCAGCAACTGAGGTCTCCTCTTCCTTCTTGGGAGTATGATGTTTTAGGAGCATTTTTTGTTGTAGAAGTCTGACCACTTGGTTTTTCAATTTGTACGGCTTCTTCGGTCTCCTTTGGAAGTCCTTTTTGACAAAGAAGATAACATCCTCTTCATTTGTAGCAGGTGAGCTGGCACTCCGAATTGCCTTATTCTTGTTAACCATTTGGATGTCCCATTCATGTGCTTGAAGTTGGGCAAATACATCCTTGGTCGACATCTTCAACAGATCCTTCTCCTTCAAGCTAGTAGTTTTAACAAACTAGTCTTTCTTGGGCATCTTTTAGAGGATTTTAGCGTTTAGATCAGAAACTAAGTATCCTCTCCCCAATTTTTTAAGTTCGCAGACAAAAGCATTGAAGCGAGCTTTTATTTAATTGATATTTTCTCCATGAAGCATCTGGAAGGATTCACATTTATCCATGCAGATTTGCATTATGTTGCCCTTCATTTGATCAATTTCTTGGCTTAGGGTACCAAGAAAATCGCATCCTTGTTTTGCATTGTCATACTCCAGGGTTTCTTCAACCAAGGCCTCTGGTAGGGATGCCAGGATCAACTCGTGGGCCATCGGGTAAAGGTGTGCACGGGCCTTGTCTTCAGCTGTCCACTCAGCATATGGCTTTTCCACAATTTTCGGGCCATCGGTTCCTCCAAGCTGGACGTTGACCTTTGTAATCTTCAGTGGTCCATTTTCTATCACCTCAACCATCTCTGGGTGAATGTTCTTCAGCATGATGATCGATCTTTTCTTCCACATGTTGAACTTCTCAGTAGAGTACTTGGGTAGCTTGGTTATGTTCATCATCTTGAAGTACCTAAGCTTAATCATAGAAAAAAACGAGTGCAAGGAAAGGGATCTGGTCCTAAGCGATTCAATACAACACGACCAGCTTGTAAGGACTGACCGGCACTAATATCACTTGTTGGTCTCGAGATTAGGGTGTTTTTATATGTTGCGAAAGTATTTAATATGTTTGCATTCTTAAAAACTGAAACTCGGTTTTTTATTTTCGGTTTCCAAAAACTTGATTTAGCTGAAATTAGTCTCTGATAGATTTAAGTTTCAGTTTTTTTGTATAACACTTCAATACTTAGAAAGTATTGAAGGTTTTAAATAAGCTTGAAAACTTAGAATGCAGAAACTTAAATAAAGCAATAAATGACTTACGATATTACTAGTAGTTTGGATCCTTAAGAGCTACGTCCAGTCTTCGGAACTTAATCCGGGAATTCACTAAGTAACGGATTACAAGATCCTCATGATCTACGACTAGCCCTTGCATGACAATGTCCTCTGGCCTGCTAGTGCACTCGCCCAGAAACTTGGTCTGCTTCCTTCTTTAGACTTGAAGTGAGGACGCACCTCGCAACCTTCAAACTGGAATGATGGATGTTTACTGTTCTTCTGGATATATCAGGTGGTTGGCTATTGCCCGTGATAATCAGAATTTTAGAAAGGAAAACTGGCTGCTGTGTTTATTACTTGAAAAGTAATAAACACCAAACGATTAGCTTGAGCTAGAAAGCTAAGCCTCGTGTTCTTGAAAGACACACAGAATATTTAGAGAACTTTTGAGAGCTTTGAGTTTTTACTTTAACAGAGTTTCTGCTAGTTTGAATGATAGATTCAGGTGCTCTCCTCTGAAGATGTGGTATGTTTTATATAGGCAAATTGATTGACCGTTTGAATTTTTGTCCGTTAGAGACAAGAATCATCCGATAGAGACAGAGTATGACATCCTATCATCGCCATTCTTCTCTGCTATAGCAGTTTGCTAAGCTTTTGTTTAGATCTCTTTTTGACTTTTGCAGTGTACTTTCACATGCTCTTTGTCAGAGCTAAACTCATCCGAGAAACTTAAAACTAAAGATTCCTCGTACATGATTGAGTTCAACATACTTTAAGGAATCTTGGATAAGACTTTGAGTTCCACTCAGATTCCTTTTGTCTTCTTTCTTTTCTCGTGCTCTTTAAGCTTTGAAACTGAAAACTAAAATGCTTTAGTTTTCAAGTTTCTAGTTTCCTTCCTTTGTGAAAGCGGTTGGTCTCTAAAGCTCTCTTTTTTAACCTTTGTGATATATTGGAGAACTGAAATCTTCATGTTTCAGTTTCTAGTTTCATGTCTTGGTATATCTTCACTGGTGAAAATCCAGTTTCGAGAAGCTGGACTTCATGTTCTTTTCAAGTTTTAAGTTCTGAAACTTGACTTCTGACTTCTCGATGTTTATAACTTCTAACAATTTCCCTTTTTAGAAACTAAGTTTCTGTCTTCTCGATCCTTAGTTTCCAGTTTCTAGTTTCTATTACAACTCGATTTGTCCTATACAAGAATTACATTTAGAAACTTAAAAGCTAGTTTTGACACACCAAAATATCAAATAAAGGGTAAACCAGAGTTTCTGGTTTCTAACGATGTTAATCTTGCTGTTAAAAGATCTTAGGCATTATTTCATCATCTAACACTTTACTATATCATTCGGCTCATGCCAGCTTTTAACTTAGGTCAATTACTTCAACTAAGGACTCATTAGTTAGGGGAGCCGGCGCAAAGTAGTTCGGACAAATTGTGCATCTCTGCAACTTGGATATACTCATAATTGCATTTCCATTCCAGAAAATTAGGACCATTTAACGGATTTTGTCCTATGATATTGTTGACATTGGATATGAACATATTTAAAAACAATAAACTATTAAGAACTTATACGCAGAATAATAAAACAAGTAAGTATTGTAACCCTATTATAAACTAATACAACTATTTCCTTCAATTGCCCAAGCATCAATGAGTGAGGACATCATTGGCATGCTCTCATCTTCCTTGATGTCAAGCATAACAAAATCTCCAAGGAAAATTAAGTGACCCACACGAATAAGAACATCCTATATTATACTTTTGGGGCGAGGGATAGTGCAGTTGGCCATATGTAGATTGATTGTTATTGGCCTCATTTCTCCTATGTTCACCTTCTTAAAAATAGAATGCATCATAAGACTGATGCTCGCTCTTGTGTCACACAGTACTCTCTCAAACCTTAATCCCCAATCTCACATGGTATGGAGAAGCATCTAGGATTGCTTCTCTTTTGCGGCATCTTCTTTTGTAGCAGTGGCATGCACTCCTTATGTATGAGAACAGTTTCATTCTCAATGAACTCTTTCTTTTTGCTCACAATCTCCCTCAAAAAACTTCATATATCCAGGAATCTCTCGCAAGGCTTCAATCAATGGAATAAGGTTAATATTAACCTTCTTCAGTTATTCACGAACTTTGTGTACTTTTCATCCTCTTTGTTCTTAATCTATCTTTGAGAAAAGGGCATAGGAAACATTGTTTTTGGTAAAACAATATATGTCATTAGCCCTTTAACCCTTTATTTTGACAGCCGTGTAGGACCTCTGATCGATGTAGTGTTCTCCCCATTACATCGATCATTGTGTGGTGTGCCAATATATGTGGATATGTTGATCAGGTCGTACTATATCAAGTCTCTTTTCTTTGCATCAACTAATACGTCGGTGGCATCGAAATAGTTAGCTCTATCTTAGCAATTACTTTAGTTTCTTCAAGACTTTCATCTTCTGGCATCACCAGACCTTCATACCTCGCACTGGGTCTCAAAGTAATGGCATTGATTTGCTGCTTGTTTTTGGATTCACCTCGGTGTTTCTTGATAACTGTTCTTGCTTGTGTTGAGGGCTCAAAGTGGTGCTAATTTGTCCAAGCAAGGTCTCAAACATCTGCATGTGCTTGGACATATTCTACATTTGATTGCTCATGCCCTTTCACTTCATGCTACACCTTATCAATTCCAATATCAGAATCCTTCATTAATTTGGATAAGTTATCCTCAATGTTTGGCTTTTTGGTCTCCACGATCATTCCATTCTGCACAATGAATCTAGACACAGGTTGTTCAACAGCAATTAGAATGGAATAGGAGAAATCAGGGAGTTTCTATTATTCAAAGGATTTTCGTTCCCTTGATATCCTCCATCATATTTATTTTGGTAACCACCATTTGCATGGTTGACTTCAACAGACACCAAAGTAGTTTAAATATTTGTTTAGCCTCCACAATTCACATAGTTCATATTTAGAGGAACTAATGTTTTGTCTTTGGACTGGCTCGGAAACGACAATGGTTCGACCGACCTCTAATCTCGTGAAGTCCTCACAAAGCTTCCTAACATCAACAAACAGATCAAATCCACAATTTGTTTCCACAATTTTCATTGTCATCTGTCTTTGAGTAGGCCAGTGGTAATTTTTCATGACCATCTTTGCAATGGGTGCCTTAATGTCTATTCCATGAACAGGGCATAATCTTATCAACTCTCATAGCCTCACCCATGCTTCATACAATGATTCATCAGAATTTTGGGAGAAGTGAATGATTTCTGCATTTCTATTTTAAGTTCCTGCTTAGTACCTATCTTGCTTATGTTCAATCATCATACCATACTCCAAGCTTGTCTCGTAGAGAAAATCAGAGCATCCTCATTCTGATGACATCCTAACTAACTCAATTCTACTTCACACTGTCGCACATATCCAAGAACTGACTCGCATGGACATATGGATCCTCAGTGGCTCCCCCCCCCCCCAATATCGGTTCTGCTGCACCATTTGTATCAACCCATTTTCAGCTTAAAGTTATTGGCATTGTTGTCAACTCTAATCCAACTTTATCTTATTGTGGTAGAAATCTCTGATGTATAGTCTTTAGTGCTTCCACTACCTTAGTCTGCATATTCTGATTTTTCACCTGTATATGTGCAACTTGTGCAACTTGAATCTCTCTCATTTGCTCCCTCAGCAGGTGTACCTCATTTACTAAAATAACATCCTCCTCAGGTGTGAGCTGTGTTCATTTGGATTTGTCATCTCAAATGATTAGCTCTTATGCTCTTTTGCTTTCTTTCTTTTGTGTCTTTTGTAGCTTGACTCATTTACTGGGTCGCAGTCTTTGAGTTGTGCTCCATTGGCCCTTGTATTCATGCAACACCTGAAAAGGAAATTTAATTTAACATCGATTGACGAAAACACATTACTCGCGTTGACCATCGTATGATGCATCGGTCAAAAGAGAGTTCAAAAATGAAAATATAACAATAATCTAAAACATAAATAATACCAGATTTAAATCTATCATTCCTCGGTAATGGTGCAAAATTTTGATACACTAAAGTTATTTTGCGGTGATTTAGCATAGCTTATAGTGGCAAAGATAAAGATTTATGATCCCTTAGGGAATGATGTCATGAATTAAATCCATGTAAACAAAATTGAATATAAATAGTAAACACAGATCTTAGGGTAGAACTTCTATCCTGTGATGGCATGCGATAATTATTTACTAATTTTAATCTTGTAGCAAGTGAGATATCAAATAAGTGTCATATCTTCCTAAGTCGGACAAGTATAACTTAGATTAATAATAAGTGACTATATCCTCTGGGTTTTAATAACTCAAATTAATCAATCACATGAAAACATTAGATTTAATAACTAATTAGCCAGAGTTGTCAATTATGACTTCGTGTCTTCTCAAAAGTACAACAATTAAAACTATTAATGCTGAAAAGTAAATACAGGAAAATTAATAAAAAAATAACTATGCAAGAAACTAAAAACTAATTGCTAAAACTAGACCTAGATGGGGGTATTGATAGTGGTGGTGGGCTTTTAAAATGTGGTAAGAAGATATAATGAAAAATATTTGATTGGATATCTTCTCTAAACAAATATCCATATATCTTTATCTTCATAACTTCTGCACCAATTTTCCATAATCAAGATATAGAAGTCCTTCGCATCAACTGCTATGCTCCACGTCAATCACCACATCTCCATCCACTACATTGATTAATATGTAATTCTTGATTGCATTGATAAATGCATTAGGTGTTAGTCGAAATATAGTGTTTTTACAAGATTTTGGTCTTCCAGTTGTTTTTTCACTAATATTCACATATGAGCACCACAAGCATAACACTTCTCTAAACTAACTCGTGCAAATAAATAAAGGAAAAATAAATAAAAGAAAAGGAAAAATAACACAAAGATAAAAATAAGTGATATGAGTTATTAGTTACACATGCAGGCCTCTTTGTCCGGCTTGAGATCCTCTATCCCATTCCCTGTTCCATTTCCTGTTCCACAACTAAAAAATTATTTTTTATTTAATAATTTATTTTAAATTTATTTTTTATCAAACAAAATGGGAATGATTTAGCAACAGTTCATGGTTTTGCACCTTTTTTTTCTTTTTTTTTTTCTCTCTCTCTTTTTATAATAAATTTGATTTTAGTTTTATCTAATTTTCTTAATAAGAAATAAAAATCAAATACAAGTAGTAAAACTAAAACCACTTAATATAATTTATAAGTAATATACATTTATGTTTACCTAGTTTGATTATTTTTTAAACTAAACACATAATAAATTGATATCAAATAAATATAATAATTAATAATCGAATCCTCGCATATCCAAGAAATAATTTGATTATTAAATAAATTGATCATTTTATGAGATTTTATTTATTTGATATGAATTTAAGTTATTTAAGATTTTAACTAAAAATTAAAAATATTAAAATAAACATAAATATATGTGTATATATATCAAAATATATAATATAATAAATTAATAATAAAAAATAAATAAACAGTATAAGGAATGAAAATGAAATATTATATTTTAAATAAAAAATTTAAAGTTTGGATTGTAAATGAATATGAAAAATTTGGGAAATTTGACTGAAAATTTTGGAAAACCGAACTGGAAAATCATGTGAATGGCTGGAGATGTGAGGATCCGATTATTAATTATTATAAAATCATGTGAAAACCGAACTGGAAAATCATAAAATGATCAAATTATTTCTTGGATATGCGAGGATTCGATTATTAATTATTATATTTATTTGATATCAATTTATTATGTGTCTAGTTTAAAAAATAATTAAACTAGGAAAACATAAATGTATATTACTTATAAATTATATTAAATGGTTTTAGTTTTACTACTTGTATTTAATTTTTATTTCTTATTAAGAAAATTAGATAAAAATAAAATTGAAATGATTAAAATAACATTAATATAAATTGAAAAAACTAAAATCAAATTTATTATAAAAAGAGAGAGAAAAAAAAAAAAAGAAAAGGTGCAGCAAAACCATGAACTGTTGCTAAATTATTCCCATTTTGTTTGATAAAAAATAAATTTAAAATAAATTATTAAATAAAAAATAATTTTTTTAGTTGTGGAACAGGGAATGGAACAGGGAATGGGATAGAGGATCTCAAGCCCTCTTTGTCCTCGCGTTGGGTTGGTGCAATGCACATATTTAGTTTATAGAGAGTAATGAAATGATTGGGGTAGGTCGACTTGTAGTAGAGAGCCATCGCAGGTGCTACGAACTTCTTTAACATCTCTACTTTTGATATTGATTTGACGATTGGTGAGTAGTCAAAGCTTTTCTTCCCTCACTGGCGTTGCGGGCGACATCCCAAGGATCGAAGAGTATGTATTTTGTAAGTACGCAAGCTGGACTTTCAACTCCACGATTTTTGTTCGTTATTCAGGATATGGGTCATGTCTTCTTTCTCCTATTTTCTCCCTCAACTTTCTCTTTCCCTTTCTATTTTCTTCTTCCTTACTTTTTCTTCGTGATATGTTTGATCATTTTCTTCTCTTTCTTTTCTTTGATATCTTCTATTTCTTCCTCTTCATACTCAATTTCCCCTTCCTCCCTAGTTTCTTCTTTATTCTCATGCTCTTTTAACATCTTTATCTCCCTCCACCTAATCGACAAGTTCTTATTCAAAGTTAGCATTCAGATCCTTCGGATTCTCCTCATTAGCTAGAGTTGTTGACTTGTTCAAGCTTTTGATCAACTAAATTTCTCCATGCATGGTAGCATTCTCTCTAATTTGGTACGCCACTATTTTCATTCATTTGATGGCTCATCTTCAGCAAGAGTGTTTCGACTAAATTCAACACCTAAATGAACCCTTTGACCTCTACTTCATCTCAACCATTTAATTTTCTATCTTGCTCTTGAGCTATAGTATTCCAATACACTTTTAGAACCACGATAATTTGGTGCCCACCACGGGCCTTAAGAAAAGCATGCTCAAAGGCAAAGGGAAACAAGATAGAGGGTTCGTGGGCTGAGGTCAGCTCTATAGAATCCTCAAATAGCCATAGACAACCTCTAATTCTCTAAAGCAAGCTCCCAAAGTTACTACCCATCTTTCTTATCTATCTTTTATTTGAAGCATGTTGCCCGTAGAGCGTGTTTCTTGAGTGGGGCATAACCGTGGTTTACCAAAGTGAAATACGTTTTGGGAGGTCTCTCGACTGCATTGGTGGGAGGATATTTTGGGAGGTCCCCCTCAATTGCCGAAGTGAGAGATATTTGAAGAGGTTGCCGTCAAATGTCAAATCAATGGGTGTTATGGAGGTCACTGTCACATGCCGAAGCGAAGGATGTTTAAGGAGGTTGCCCTCAGATGCCAAAGTGATACTACCTCCGTCCCGCCTGAATAGGTCCTTTTCATTTTGACACATTAATTTCGGAGCTAGTGTTTAGTAGCTAATTGTGGTTAATAATAAAATTGGCAATCATAATCAACTTATTTAAGTCTTAAATAAGTTGATTACGATTGCCAATTTTATTATTAACCACAATTAGCTACTAAACACTAGCTCCGAAATTAATGTGTCAAAATAAAAAGGGCCTATTCAGGCGAGACGGAGGGAGTATTAATTATGGGGGTGCTTCGAAGGCACTTCGAGTGGAGATCCCCTTGTCAAAAAGAATAAGTTTCTTCGATCTTTGTCACTAGGTAATTTCTATTTCTTTTTTCATTACACTTAGCTCCACATGTCATCTAATACATGTTTTTATCCGAATGTTTTAGAGGAATCTAATGCTTCCGTTGTCGTTTAGTTATCATTTTTCTATAAATACTGGCACTTGGTGTATTGTTTGAGCATCCCAAATCCTTCTTCTACTCTTATTTCTTGCATTTGAGTATTTCCTACGTGCAGATAGTGAAATAGTTTTCTTAACCCTTGGGGATTGGGGTTATGGATTTAGTTAGGCTAGTTCGAGATGGTGCAGTTGTCTCCTTCCACCAATCAAAGATACAATATCTCAAAGGGTAAGAGTATGATCATTTTCCAATCATTGTTGCCGGTGCCTATTTAAGCTACCACATGCACAAGGCGTTCTGTGGTTGCACCACCGAAATGGGGAGCCACCCTTCGACGCAGGTCATAGGCTCAAGGGATAGAACAACTACAGCTTCAAAGGTCAAAGCAGTTGCGTGTACCCCGCTCCTTGCTTCCAACACATTGTAGGATTCGAGTCTATAATAAACAACATGAGTTGTCACTTTAATTTACTTTGCGAATGATCGTTCTTAGGGTATCAAAAATAAATTTAGATTAAATAAACCAGTCGGACTTAAGCATGCTCCCACAAAATTAACTGTAGAGGATGAATTTACGGAATACATCAACTCCTGTAGTTTGAATAACGACATTGACTCAGTTGATTGGTGTTCCTACAAATCTGATATTCTGATCTGTTCCCTTGCTCCTCGGAAATCTGGTGAGGATACACTACCGAGCTGAATCAGAGGACCAGAGAAATTGATCGGTTTCTCCCACTAAATGGCCGCCACCCTCTCTCTCACTGTCTTTCAATATTCTGTGTTAAATACTAAATTCACATAATAACTGAAGGAATTATACCATGAATCGGAATTCACACAATTCAACTGAACCAAAAAACTATGTGGATATAAAAATAATTGTCATACATCAATCATTCCCTAGCATGCTCCTATTTAATAAATAAATTGTCATGTAGATGTTTATCGGATTACCTGGCATTCGTTGTGTCTGCATATCTTAATATAGGAATTGAAACCTTTGAATCTTTTGCACTCTATATTTAATCTTGCAGAATAAAGATTAAATATCTTGATTTTAATTAAATAATTAAAATCAAAATATATATAGAGAGAGAAGAAAACGATCCTCTAGATCTGATCTTCTGATCTGTATCCCAGCTCCGATCTGAAAATCTGGTGAAGATTCACTCCGGATCTCGTGCCTATCAAGAAGCAGAGTTTCCTCCATTTTCTCAGATCAATGTCGCCCAACTGCAGCTCCCAAATAATGGTTTGCTGCACAGCAACTTATGATCCTGTGGTGCATTATGATCTGAGAACTTGAGGGGTATTTATAAGAAGTTTCTGATCTCAGATGGGCTTGAGTTTTCATAGGCCAGACCAGGGACCGGTATGCAAATAATAAATAGGGCCTATGAATTAATTATTTCTCATATTCAACCCAGAATATAATAAATTAATTAATATTGATTCATGCCACCAGAGAATCAATATGGACCTACCCATTTATTATCACGTTATGAGGAACGGGTTGCATAGGCTCGGTATATCCTCATATTTAAGGTTACAGACATTCATTAATTAATTTGAGCTCTGACAAGCTCCAAAATTAATTAATATCTTTTATCCTAAGTAGTACCACTCAACCCTGTTCACTTATGCTTGAACTTAATCAACCTGCTGGACTTTAGCATCGTGAACCTTTTTAGCTTCTTAGGGAATGGTTACCTAGTTTTAGTCACAGACAGTCATACACAAACTACTACCACCCAAGATACAGATATACAAGTTTGACTAGAACTCTCCACCATCGTATCTCAAAGTGATACACAAGTCCGTGTATACCTCTATACCTTCATGTAGGCTTAGGATTCCATCAAGCCATCAAGATCAAGGTTCCTTTAATGTCAGATAAAGGAATCGATCTTAACTTAGGTCCTATCAATGTGTACCGCACGCACCAACACACTAAGCAACGAAGATAAGCCGCTTATTACTGCGTATGATGCAGCCTATACCAACAATCTATCATGTGACTGTCTCAGCTATGATAATCATTTATATCTCGCTAGGTCAAGCAATCCATATTATCTTTTGTGATCTCCTACGCACCGTATGATCTCCCTATCGACTGGATAAGAGGATACCAATGTTCGTTTCATATGTTTGTTAATCAGACAGGACTATTGTATCATTGTATACAAGACATTGATGATTACCGGTATATCGAACGAACCTGTTTACCGATATACCAATCATAATGCTTTGCAATTTACAAAACCTAACACTCTCCTACTTATACTCAAAGCTTAATGATATGCTTTCCAGAGTATACAATGTGTTAGAACCATTACTTGTTAATATAATCACTGCGTGGCTTGCATCAACTACAGTCCAAATCTATGAATCCCTATCATAGATTTCTGCGTGAGCCTTTTTTTACCAATCAAGCAACTAAAGGAAAACTTTTATACTTTTTACTCAATTGCATGTCTTCTCTTATTTTGGTACTTAACTCTATATGTTGCATCACTTGGTGAATTCGATCTTTCTCAAATTTGCAACTACATTAGTACTTCTATCACTCAAACTATATGCAAATGAATAACCATTACCGAGTTCTAGTTTGTAATACCTGAATCATATTATACCATGGCCGGGTCCCATAAAACTTAATCATTTTACACTCGGCCATTATATGATTCAATAACCCAAAGTGAACATATAGTTAGAGTAAGACATTATTATGATTTAGTCCACCTGGAGATCCGAACCATAACCCACAACACATATACTCGACTGTATTGTGTCTGTCCATGGTTAAGACTAATATCTATAAACTATGCTAACCTCATAGCAAAATATTAGATTTCATATAGTTTTTCGAGTAGAACTCCTTATACAGACTTAACATCCTCTACTTGCAAACATGTAAGAATTTGACCCTGAGGATGTACCCAGCATCCCTCCTTCGTTCGACATCTATAGCTGTTCGGATAACCATCTCTGTATGCCCAAAAATATCTCCACATTGCCGTCAAATATGAGAATATTATCTGCATACTATGTAAGATGCACCACGCTACCGCTGACATATTACTAGCATTTTAGAACTCTCGTTCATGCATAGTGAATATCCATAGGACTTACCACGTTGTATGAACGTAGGTCCCATGACCAGCAAACTTCGATCCATAAAAGGACTTCCAAAGCTTCCAGACAAGATACTTTCGCCTTACTACACCAAACCTTCTGACAGTTCCAACTGCCAGATTGCTAGGTTACCAAGTACTGTTATGACTAGGAGAATCCGAATCAACTTGAACACAGCTTACAGGTGAAAAGTCCTATTATAGCCTTATGCTCTCTCTTACTGACTATAATGCTCTACCACCAACCTTGATACTTTCATTCGCTCCTGCATTTACCTTGTATACCCACTTACTGATTATAGTTATAAAGCTATCTATCAGTCAAGACTTCTAGCATACAACCATAGCATGATGAATTCAATTAATAAATTTATGGCGATCCACTACTTGTCTATACCCTTGTCAGGTACTGCTTCATCGTAGTTCCAGGGACTTCCATCAATCAGATCAAAATCTAGGATGAAGTATAACCTCCCACTGCGATGAAGCATCGACGATGTGTTAGCAGTTGGAGCAGTTCCTCATAGTTCCGCACCTAGCATATCGGCTGCGTGTGTGATACCATACCAGCCTAGGTACATCCACACTCACACCGGGCTTTCCAAATGGAAATGCATTAACATATTTAACTTCCTGAAGAACCAAATTATATTTGATAGTACGGTTACTTAGTCTCAAAAGAATCCTTTGTTGACTTTAAACGAACTTGTCGATTCTCAAGACTATAGGCGTCATTCGTTTCTTCCCAGAATATACTATAAACAACCTTATCTTGATTTTAATCCATCAGTTTTATGTTTAGTTGACAAGAATAAATATTCTCAAAGCCATTATGACCTACTAGACATATGTCACAGTCATAATCTTTGAGAAACTCTTAATACTGACTTAAAATCAACCGATAAGTTCTTTTTTATTTTCCAAAGATTTCCAAGAAATGAATTTGGTAGGAATGCTTAAATTATTATTAACCTATCATGCTTCAAAAAAATCTCATTTCTTCTTATACTACATCATCGGGACAAAATCCCGATGTAGTTTATTAGGAGTATATTCCAATTAAATGACTAGTACTATTCAAGCTCGTTGTTGAGGTGTTCCCTTGAGTAATTGTCAAATAAATGACACAACACTCAAACTCTCTCTCTCTCTCTCTCTCTCTATATATATATATATATATATATATATATATATATATGTTACCAAAAACTAAAAATGAGTTAATGCTAAATAGAAATAAATCTACATCATTCATCGTCGAAAATCAATAGTCAAAATTAATTGTTTTTCAAAACTTTGTGAACAATTTCTTTATAAAGAAATTAAGCATGACAAATATTATATTTTAATTTTGTATCATTAATGTTTTTATCGCAAGCAAATATCCATTCCAATTTATTATAATTTTTAATTTCAATACTAGAATACATCTATATCTATATAAAGAGAAAGAGATGTGATCCAATGCTAAAATTTAAATTTGTGTTAAATAGGAATGAATTTCAGTTCTTAAATTGATAATATCAACGTAGAGAGAAAAACAATATTATTGATTAAAATATAAAGCATAATTCTCGTAATGCTAATTGCTTTATGAGATATTCTTGAAAGTTTTAAGCAAAAATTATAGAGCAACAAAGTACAATTTTTGTTTAAAAAGAATTAATTTCAATGATTAATATTTTTAAATGAATTATATAAATTAATTCTTATTTAAGATTAATTCTCTTTTAATCTTGCATTTCTTAATCATATATACTAAATAATACTTGTATTTTTCAAAACACTTTGGTCTTTTGATGGAAGAGGAGAAACATAATTAATATTTGTTTTATATTAATAAAAAAGATTTTACATAAAGAATGTATTGTGCACTTTTGAAAAACATATCATTAAAATCTTGATTAGGTGTATACATCTTTCTTTGTTGGAGCAACAATATTAATAATAGTTATGGTTTCAATTATATTTATATTTCTTGAAAATAAGAAGTTGTTGGGCTTGAAGGGGTCAAATCTCTGTCTCATTAATTTATTTGATGTTTGTTGGAGTTAGTAGAGTTGAGGTAGTACCATTATTCTGTTAAACTTGACTAAGATAGGCTGGAAATTGAACTAATAAATAACACAACGGTATGATTCCCTTTCAGTATTATTATTTCTTTGAATATTGGGAAAATATTATTCAGAATATTTTTGTTTCTCATCTTCATGTAAAGTTTTAAATGCATTTGAAAACAATAAAAGTGTAAATATATTATAATCTTAATAGTTTTTATATATTATAATTTTTTATGTACAAATATATCATAAAATTGTATATACGTATATCTCAATAAATGCTTGAATTATCAATTTTATATATTTTATTATCCACAAACAAGTGTGTATAGATAGGTGACGTCCTACCACGATCACGATACACATTTATTTAGGGAATAACCCAAGCAGGAAGGCTAACCGCAAGTAGAAGATGTGTGATGAGCAAGGACAAAGAGCCATTGCCTTCAATCTCTAAGTCAGTTTCCATTTATATATTAAGGGGTACAAATACAATGGATTGTAGCAATTGACAAAGAAGAAGAAGAAGAAGAAGAAGACAATCTTGGATAAGACTTCTGTAGATACGTAAGCCTTCTTGACTCTATTTCTCTGCTCCATCTTCTCAGCACCGTCTTTACCACCTTTGTGGCTTCGTCCATCATCATTTCCTTCACCCAACTCCTTATTCCATGAGTCAAATGGTGGAGATGGAACAATGTTGAAGGAGATGGAGATTACTCCGGGAATGTCCAGAGAGGTCGGTGTATCGTGCCTTGATTCTCAAAGAGAATGCGATACACCAGCTTGGCTAACTGGGCCTTCACCACGTCCAGATCAGAGTCGTCGTGGTGAATAGCAAACAACTCACACACGAATGCAGCGAAAGATTAAAGATTGTCTTGCACTTATGTTCTTGTTAAAAATGTTTAGCTCGAAGTCGTACTTAGGGTTTCACCTATCGTTGCTAGGTTTCAAATCACAACACACAAACAGTAAGTAATAAAAAAGTAACGCACCAAAGATTTATAGTGGTTCGATCTAATAGATCTACGTCCACTCCTCAACCGTATCGCTGAGAATTCACTAAAAAGATATTTGAAGTACAAGGAATCGCCGAACACTTGTAGCAGGTAGTAAACCTTCGACCTAGCCACTACAAAGCTATCCTTCGATGCTTCAATCGTCTAGTCAGCAGCTCCGGCCAAGTCAAGGGCGCACCTTCGTAAAACTTGTCCTTCGCTGTAATGGAGGTTTTATAGTTCTCTCCGAACTTGTCTGGTTTTGGCAATAGCCCGTCGGAGTGGATCTCTTTTCAGAGATGTGACTGCTGGATGCTTCATAGGATGGAAGGTATCCCAATGATTGGATTCTTGAACTAAGTCAAGGAATCTCTTCAACGTAGTGTCAGATCTTCAAGTGGGGGACACTACGGTTGAGAGCTTTGAATGCTTCAAGTCTCGTGCTCTCAACTGACTACTTTCTCACTTTTCGCTTGTCAAAGAAATCTCAATAATTGCCTTAGCGAATATGGTTCGAGTGTTTGTAAAAGCAGTAGTAGTCGTGTGTGTCGTCTCTCTGTTTGGACTTTGACTTTTATTCCTGGATATTCAAACTTTGAATCTCTATACCCGTTAGATACAACGGCTTCTTCTACCAAAAGAGCTTCGACTTTATCCGTCCTTTCCAGCGTCGTACAGTACTTTCCAACCTACTTCGGGAAAGCTTTTGTCCTTTGCTTGTACTTTTGTCAGAATGGTAGTATTAGCGATCGTTTCTAGATATAATCATTGCTTAGCGTTCTCGGAGAATGCTGGAACTATCTGCTGAGCCTTTTGATTGCTACGCTCTTCTAGCAATCTGCTCTCCGATCTGCTGACTCCTTCAGCAAATGCGTATTTTAGCACTTAAGTCTTGACTGCTGATTGCTATTACTTAGCAATCTTCTTGAATGCTAGCGAGTGCTATCTCCTTTAGCATTCTGCTACCCTTGCTTCTGACTGCTGAGTAAGACTCCTAGTAGTCTCTTCCTTAGCATATGACTTCTAACGCCTTAGCAATCAATCTTCTTTGCACTTGACTGCTAACATCTCTAGCAGTCATTCTTGTCTGCTGATTTCTCTAGCAGCTACCGTCTGCTAAGAACTCTTCTAGCATCCCGAAGTTTCTGGAATTGACTTTCTTTGTTCCATTTGCTGAATCCTTCAGCAATCTTCTCAATCACTTCCTAATCTATTACAACTTGACATTTTTCCTAAACAGGTCATTACATAAGAGTTGCTAGACTATGCTAGAATTCAGCAATGATCGACCAATCTACTAAGGCTTTGATTCAACAAAACCTTTTACATTTTTTATCTAAGGGAGGAATTCGCGAATAATTCCCACCACAAAGAGAATGCGATACACCAGCTTGGCTAACTGGGCCTTCACCACGTCCAAATCGAATAATATATAATAGTTTTTGTTCTCTCCATGTTTGAGGATGAATGGTGCCTCACCGCACATGTTGTCTAAAATGATCTTTGGCATGCTAGTGGTGAAATGACCTTTGATCTTCTCCAAACACTTCTCATGCTCATAGCATTGATTCACCATAGATAACAATTATTGAATCATAATAGAAAAAAATGAAACAGTTCTATCCTTTATCTTAGTTTTATGATTTTTAGCATATTTTTAAAAAATGTATTAATTTAGTTGATGAATTGTGAGTTAATTTGAACAGTTCCTCTGTTGAGCATGATTGTGAGTTGATGATTGATCATAAGAAATATTAAATTAATGGTGAATGCAATTGAGTAGCCTATGAATGTAGATAGCCACATGGTGAGTTGATTTTCAATACTTGCACTTGCATGTTGATGTTTACAAGAGAAGAACAAATACCCATGTTAGATTTGAGCTTTAGATTCGTTTGATGTTAGATTATCATGTAATGCTTTATTATCTTGAGAACATTT
The DNA here is from genome assembly GCA_026898455.1 of Plectranthus barbatus. Taxonomy (NCBI): domain Eukaryota; kingdom Viridiplantae; phylum Streptophyta; class Magnoliopsida; order Lamiales; family Lamiaceae; genus Plectranthus; species Plectranthus barbatus. Next base: position 135,166 of record JAPKLW010000271.1, on the reverse strand, counting down.
TTTGTTTATGTTTTAATACCACACAATGTGAACAAGTCTAAATAATTATCATAGACAATATTTGTTAGACAATTTGTCCCAAGCTGTTGGTCCCTGAGATCAGAGTCGTCGTTGTAGTGATTAAGTACAAACACGAAATGCAGCGGAATAATATAGCATTTACTTGTATTTAGGTTATTTTTAAACTAGGGTTTTTATTTAAGTTCACTTAAGTTTCTTATTGCAGTTATACACTAGCAGCTCCGTTGCTAGGTTTTAAATCACAGTCGCACAATAGAGATAAAACAGTTATCAGCAAGAGAACACAAGGTTTATAGTGGTTCGATCAAATGATCTACGTCCACTCCTTAGCCGAATCGCTAAGAATTTCACTAAGAAAGTATACGGTGTACAAAGAGTTGCCTTTCCTGTAAAGCAGGCAGCCGACGTTTGGTCTGGCTACATCACGACTATCTTCCGATACTCCGAACCTCTCAGGTGTGGCTCCAGCTGAGTCAAGGGCACACCTTCGTAAAACTCGCTTTTACCACCTTTGGAAGAGTTTAAAGTTCCTTCCGAACTATCCGTCGTTTGCGGCTTCAGTGCCCGTCCTAATCAATTTTGTCTCAAGAAATTGACTGCTGGATACTTTCTATAAAGAAAGCGATCCCAGTGAGTGAAGATTCTTGAATCAATTCAAGAATCTCTTAGATGAGTGTCAGACGTACACTGAGACACTCAAGTTGTTGAAGGCTTTTTTATATCTCTGTGTTATGCCTTTCAAAAGAACTGCTCTCGAGCCTTTTTGCTTTTTTGGAATCTTTTGAATATCTTTTTGTGTAAGAGAGTGATCAGCTTCTTGTATCTTCCTTTGACTTGCCTTTTATAGTTGGAGATTCAAAACTCGAGTCGGCAATTCCGTTTAGACTTAACGAATCTTTTATCTTAATTGTAGGTAGCTTTTTACCAACTTTTTTGTCTCCGTACAGGCTTTTCCGACCTAGTTCTGACAGGTCTAGTCTTCCCGCGTTGGTCAGAATTACGGTGCAGCAGTCGTTGAGATTTGCTTTGCTGAGCTTTTCTGGAACGGACTGCTGGACATCTTTTAGCATACTGCTGTGCTTGATGTTTTTCTGTGCAGCAGATACTCTTTTGCTACTTTTGGCTTCGGATTGCTAACTCCCCTAGCAATCTGTGATGTGTTAGCAAATGCTGACTCCTTAGCATTCTGCTATCACTAGCTTCCTTTCTTTTTAGCATTCTCTGATGTTTGCTGAGAGTATCCTACTCTATTACCACTCAATATTTACCCTATACAGGACATTACAAGAGTTTGCTAAGCTATGCTAAGATTCAGCAATGACCGACCATCTACTAAGGTTTGATCCAACAAAACCTTTTACAATGTGATCCTAAGGAGAGTTCAGGAATATTTTCCCAACAATTTCCCCCTTTTTGGTGCGATCAAAGCTTACTAAGGATTGCTAAGACTTAGCATCAAAAATTCTGAGTTACAAGGAAATTTCTAAACAAACTATCTCAGAACTTTAATTGCTTTAAGTCCTTAAAAAAATACTTCTATTTTAAATAAAATTCCCCCTCAAAATATGTTGGGGAATATTTTCCCTTAGTAATATTACAAATAAATCATCCAGCAAACATTTTTAGCCAATCTTCCAGATTCTGATTCGTTGAATACACAGAGAGTGTATTTCAACAATTGTACGCACTCGGAAAATCAGAATTAGACAGTAAGATTTTGTCATGATTCTGATGATTTCATATATGATTTTGAAAATATAAGTTCAGTGAAATCAGTTCAGAATCACGGCTAGAAAAAAATAGGAGCGACATATGAGGATGACCTTAGTTCTGGGCGTCCGGTGGAGGTTTTGATTCCACCTTCTTCATTGTCATGGCCATGAGTTTCTCCATCTGTTCGATACGCGCTTGTTGTTCTACTCTCTGTTGTGCTTCTAACTTCATCCTTCGTTCCATCATAGTACGTTCGAACTCTTTTTCTTTCCGCAATAGCTCAGCTTCCTCTACTTTCACTCTTGCTTGCTCAGCAATCCTTATTTCTTCCCCCTCTTTGAGCGCATCCAAAACAGAAGCGGAGAAAGAGTTGTGTGCATCAAGGTCTACTCTGAGAGTCACCACATTCGTCTGCACCGTAGAGACGGTTTCCTCCACATGTGTGATCTTTTCACTAACTTCACCGACCTTTTGCAGAACCTTAGAGACAGAGGCTTTAACTCCAGAGATTGCTCCTTGTACATCAGCAACCTCTTTTTGAACTTCTTCATTAAATATGGCTTACTGAATGTCGCGTTGATGTAGTGCATTTTGGAGTATGTTAACAAGAGATTGAAAACTCACTTGTATTAGTTCAGCAACAATGGGAATGTTGGAAATAACCATTTCATTTTCGTTTGATGTGGTAGTAATCTCACCATCTCCTCCTTCCACTATAATGATGGCAGATTCTGGAATAGCAACTTCAAGGCTTTGGGTGGTAGCTTCCGCTGTGGTTGTGTTCGCAGGTTCTTCAGTAACCACATTGGTATCCACTTCCATTGAGTCAACCACTACATCTTGATCGGGATTTGAAGCAGAACCTTGAGCTTCAGAAGCTTGAAGTGAGGTAGCAGCTCGAGTATAGTCTTTCTGAAAAGAAGTAACCATTTTGAGATAATCTTGTCTCTTGATTTCTTCTTCCTTTGCCTGTTCAATAGCGGCTAGTTCTAGGCTTCGTACTCGCAACTTCTCCTCATAAGCAGCTTTTCTTTTCTGATAAGCATCCATTGCAGCCCTTTGTCGTTTGGTTAACTGTATCTGTGCTAAAGACTTCTTATCCGGAGAAAACTGCGATGGGGGCAGCGAGTGGGATGCGGAAAACTTTCTGTGAGCACGATGGCTTTCAATCTTGCAATCACCTGTTGATCGGTATACTATTTCATGCAGGAGGGCTGATCCATCCATTCGTTTGCCCATAATTCTTTTGAACGCCAGAAGTTGAGGCCTTTCCAAGCGATGGTAATCATCCTTTCTTCAAAGCAAAGTTCATGCATGATGTAATCATACATTTTCCATCGCCTGAATTGTTTACCAAGTGCCTTGCCTTCCTCTGTTCCTTCATCAATTTCAACATAGAAGACCCTGGTAATGTCTCTATTGACTTCTTGATCCACAAATGCTAAGATCTCATCACTCCAATCTCAGAGATCAACATTCAAGTCATCTTCAAGTGAGACAGATGCGCACCATTGGGCTACTCTTCTAGAGCGAAAGAGTTTGCCAGGTAATCCGTGAAATGGGATCCTCAGTTGTTCATTCTTTAGGGTGGGGTATTTTCTGAGAGTTTTGGCATCAAAAACCTCAATAGATTCCCCCTCATAATCAGATTCTGATGAGCAGGAAGACTCATTCAAAAATCCAGCAGAGGAGACTTCTTGTTCCATTGTATCATCTGCATGATCCACATTATTAGCAGCGGCGGTTGTCTCCTCAGGAATGTGGACCTTTTCAGCAGTGTCTACCATGATTATTTCAACTATAGTAGATTCTTCAGCATTCGTATGAGCCATGCCTTCAGCGGATGGTTCCTTTTCAGACTCAACAATATTTTCCTTAACAGGAGGTTCTTCAGCTGACATGTTGGTGTCTTCGATCTCCTTTGTGGTTCCTGACAACCCTGCATCCTTATCCCTGGGAGGTATAACATCTGTTGCTTTATGTGGTACGTCCTCCTCTGAACTATCACCTTGATTGGGTTCGTCGGTTGGTTCATGAATCTGAACATGTTTGCCTTTGGAGTGTTCCTTAGCATTGAAGGCTCCAGAGTGGATCATCTTATCTAGCGCTTCATCAGACATGCCGTCTTCTTCAGGTGTAATTTCGGCAGTTTTATTAACTTCAACAAGAATTTCCACTTCTTTCCCTTTCTGAGTAGAGTCTACTTTTGTCTTGCCTTTCTTTGCTGCTCTGCTCAATTCTTCAGCAGCTTCTTCGTTCGATGTTGCACTAGCAATCTTCTTCTCCGCCTTTCGCTCGTCGTGAGATTGCTTTACCTGTTCAAAATTTAGATCTCTTCCTTCGAACATAATTCTTTCCATCTCCTTCCTGTATTCTTTAGTTTCCTATGCTTTCTTTGCAGCGTCACATTTCCTTTTAGTTTCACTTACGCCTTTGACACGATCCTCAAAACTTTTAGAGGACAAGGGTGGGTCAACCTCTTTTTCAGCAGCAGCAGCTGCTTTCTTCTTGGCTTCTTCGATTTCCTGAAGTTCAGCAGTTTTGAATAGCTGTTGACGAGTAGATCTCTTTTTTCGATTGGCACCCCTATTTGTTGTTCATATGAAATTGGAACAACTAATTGACCAATCACAAGTGGTGGTTGTTCTGCTGCCTCTTTCTCCATCTTTTCTGTAGGCAAATCACCGAGGGTTACAATGTCCTCAAGTTGCTGAAAGCACTGCTCTGTTTCAGCATTCTTAGCCAGTACTGCTATTTCTTCAGCAGTAACAGGTGATGCTGTCTGAAGCACCTGTTGTCCTAAGGAGCGTTCGTCTACTTCCTCATCTGAAGTAGGCTTATCCTTATCGACATTGGACTTGCCAGTCAACTTCTATGGTTTCTTGAAGTCAAGAGGGTTGGCTTCCTTCCTTGTTACAGGAATGAAATTTGTGGGAAGCAACTTCACACCTTGATCAATCTTCTTAGGATGCATGTCTAACTCCAGAAATTTGCTTATTTTCAATCCAAAGTTAACATTCGATGAGAATGTTCCATCTACAGACATGTGATCATTCTTCCTGGCGTGCTCTGCCCATCGTTCAAAGAAAAACTCTGCCCAATTACCCTTCACTTTGTCCATGAGAGCCATCATCACTGCATATTTCTTAGCAGATAGCTCTGAATATGATCCAGCATCGCATTGAAACATCTTGATCACCAATTCAGCAAGAGTTTTAAACTCATCCTTTAGAGTGTTAATGGGGGTGGCAGCCTTGAATGAAATTAGTTGACCTTTTGTATCCTTCATTTTCTCAGACTTGATCCACAAATTCCAACGCCTTTCCATCTCATCATAATCTGATACTCTGTATTGAGATATACGTTCCCCCTTATTTTGAAGACCAAAAGTCTTAGCAAGAACATCGGCATTCACTTCAATGATGCTTCCATAAACACAGGTTTTAAAAGATTTTCCATCCTTATTCATGACTGCTCTGGCATAGAACTCAGAAACCATATGCGGATGAAAATGCATGTGTTCAGCTGATAAGTATTGAATTACCTATTCGCCGTCGAGGATATCCATTATCCAATCTGGGATATGTTCAACAGCAAGATGTTTATACAGAATGTGATCCTTCATGATTTGAGCTACACGCTTTTGCTCATTTGTGTGGTCGGTCTGCTTTTTCTTCCGAGCCATCATAACTTGTTGACCATATGGTATTGAATCGTCAACATCTTCCTTCTCTAGAATGCCAGTAAAACTTGGTGCATGTCGCGCATGCAAGGGTTCTTCGGAATTTGGTGGAAAATTGAAGAGAGGGGGTTCACTGGTTTCAGAATGATGTTTATGAGAAGTGGGTTTCTGGGATGACGAGGATTTGGGGTCGGAGGCCATGTCTACGGAGAAGAACTTTGAGTAATCTCGAAGAATTTTGAGGTTTTGGGAATTTTGCTCTGTATTTCGAAGGAAAGAATAATGAATAGAAGTGAACAGTGATTAGAGCAAAATAGGGTTAAACTTTTGAATGTGAGATCTAACGGTTGAGGGAAGATCTGCGATGGTTTAGATCAACGGTTCAGAATGAACGCGTCTTTCCATATGGCTTCCCATGCTCCGAGAAACACTCAAGTGCATCTGATGTGGCGTCTCCTCAATTGATGCCGCCATTTGCGTACATTAAATGCACCTTATCGGGTCCCATCAAGTTTGAATTTAGAGTCATCCCGCCTCGATTCTGGATATGCTAATGCTTCTGATCTAGCAGCCGTCCAAGAGTGCTAATATGTGATAATGAGTCTCAGCACCCATATTCACAAAAGAATGTGCTAACCTTCCACACGATTCATCAGCATCTTCCAAAGCTCTGATGAGTCTCTATTGTGACTCTGCTTGAAAATAATAATGATGATGAGATCCTCGAGCCTCGCAATGACCATTACTTGTTACTGCTGAAATGATTTGACTCCCTATGCATACACGTCGATTCTTTACTCGCGATGGTTCGTATTCCGAGATACGAATCATTGTGATCTTCAGACATATTTTGTTGGTCTTCCCGTCATAATTTCTCTATAAATACTCTTGTTCAAGATTATCCAAACATCACAACTTTCCTTCTTACCTAACTTTTCCAAAAGCAAACTTCCTTCTCCACTAATGGATTCTCCACCAAAAACCTTAGAGATTAGGCGCAACCAGATTCTTGATGAGCCCGGTCTGGATGGTTACTATGTGGATGATTATGATGTGGCCGTGAAAGTCATTGCCGCGTTGCAGTGGGGAGGTCTCTCACAGTTTGCATGTGCTACCCCTCATCGTTTTCAGGAAGAAATTCTCAGGGATTTCCTTGGTGATTGTCGTGCTGAGCAGAATGCAATTTACGGGGTGTTCCGTGGTAAGCTTGTCCGTTGGACCCCTGACACCTTTGCTGAGGATTTCGGCCTTCCTCGAGGTCCACTGTCCGTGCAGGACTATATGGAAGTAGAGGTGGCTCCAGAATGGCAGTCATGGGAGAGATGGAGTCATTCTCCTCGCTTTGAGTTCAGTCCTAACATTTTAGCCTCTGGTCTTCAGACCTCATATTGGGTAGTGTTCCGCATTGCCCATGGTATTCTACTTGGAGAGGAGCCTTACGACCTCTGTTTTTCAAGGGATATGTGGCAGCTAATGATGGCTATTGACGATGCTGCCTCTGTAGACTGGGCCGGTTTCTTCTTCAAGAATGTCTGGGAAAGCGTCAAACTTTACCCTTACGTGCCACTTCGGAATGGAATGCAGCTCAGTTGGTTGATGGAAAAGAATTTTCCGAAGATTGCTGAAGGACCATCCAATCTCCAGGGAGCTGACTTTTATCCTTACAAGCCTGTTTCTCCTTTCTAAAGAATATGAATTATGTAGTAGGCTTTTGTTGACTTTTGACTTATGATGTAATATCCCTCTATTTTGAAGATGAAATGAAGTCCTTTTGCAATGCATGTCCATCCTTTAGAAATGAATAATTGCAAAACTTAATCATATCAACTGAACGATTTGTGACATATGTCCTCAAGACGAAAGATAGATTTTGATCTTCAATATCATATATTCTGCTGAGCAGATACAATCTGTCTGCTGATTGCTTAGCAGTGCATTTGACGTTTGCTATCATCCTAGCAGGCTTCATTTAGCAGAGACTTTTATCGTATGCTGAGATTAAAAATCCACGAAAACCAGAAAGAATGAGAATAGCATCTCATTCATCCGCAGCAACGTCTAATTCCATTAGACCTAATTTGATGCATAATTCTTTGAATCTTGCTTCTGCTAGAGGTTTAGTAAAGATGTCTGCTATTTGAGATACGTTGAATATCAATATCCTTCTTTTCTTGATGATCACGAATAAAGTGATGTCGGATATCAATATGCTTGGTTCTGGAATGATGTACTGGATTCTTTGTGATGCACATAGCACTATTGTTATCACAATTGATTGGTACACATTCAGGAGATATATCATAATCCTGAAGTTGTTGTCGAATCCACAAAATTTGCTGACAACAGCTAGCAGCCGCTACATACTCTTCTTCGGTGGTTGATGTTGCTACCGAGTGCTGTTTTTTGCTGAACCAGCTGATCAACTTATTTCCAAGGAATTGACATGTGCCGCTTGTGCTTTTTCTATCTATTTAGCATCCTCCAAAATAGAATCTGAGTAACCACTCAGAGCCAGACTGTCGGCTCGTGGGTACCAAATACCTAAGCCTTCTGTGCACTTCAAATATCTGACAATTCGCCTTGCCGTGTCTAGATGTGTTTTGTTAGGACTTGATTGATATCTAGCACATAGTCCCACAGCATATGAGAAATCTGGTCTGCTGACTGTAAGATATAGTAGAGATCCGATGATCCCTCGATATACAGTAGGATTTACTGCTTCTCCTTCTTTCTCAAGAGCTGCTATGCACGTATTGCTGATGGGAATCCTCAAGCTCTTGGTTCTCTCTGGACAATACTTTGCAATCAGATCCCGCGTGTATTTCCTTTGGTGAATGAAAATCCCTTCATTGGATTGTTGAACTTGGAGTCCAAGGAAGTAGGACATCTTCCCCATCATACTCATTTGAAAAGTTACTCATCATTAACTTGGAGAATTAATCGCAGAGATCTTGATTCTTCGAGCCAAAAATAATATCATCAACATAAATTTGCACAAGTAGAATGCTTCCTTTGTCCTTAATACGAAAGAGAGTTTGATCTATCCTTCCCTTTTTGAAACCATTGTCAAGCAGAAACTTGGATAACGTTCCGTACCAACCTCGTGGCGCTTGTTTCAGGCAATACAAAGCTTTCTTTAGCTTATAGACTTGATTTCCATTCTCAAATCCTGGGGGTTGCTCAACATAGACTTCTTCCTTGAGCTCGCCATTTAGGAATGCACTTTTGACGTCCATTTGCATGACCGAGAATTCATGATGTGCAGCATATGCTAGAAATAACCTTATTGCTTCCAATCAGGCTACTGGGGAAAATGTCTCGTCATAGTCAATGCCCTCACACTGTTTATAACCTTTGGCTAAAAGACGTGCTTTATTCCTCACCACGACGCCTGATTCGTTCTTCTTGTTCTTGAATACCCATTTGGTGCCAATAACATTCTGATGTTCTGGTCTATTTACCAGATCCCACACGTGATTGCAAGTGAATTCAGCAAGCTCCTCTTGCATAGCGTTCACCCAGTCTGGATCGCGAAGAGCATCCTCAACCTTTGTTGGTTCCTCACTAGATAGGTAGCAAGAAAACATTGCGGACCCTTGTCTTGTCAGAATAGGATCATTAATATCTCCGAGAATGAGCACGCAGCCATGCTGGTCTAATAGGTTCCTCAGCATTTCCTTCTCTTTCTCGATTATTGGCATTCTCTTCATCATCTGCTGGTTCTTCAGCATCTGGATGATCAGCAGTAAGAATCCCTTCAGCAACCGGGGCTTCTACTACAGGGACTTCATGGATAAGAACATCTTCTTCAGCAGACATTTCAGCAGCTGGTATCTTAGCAGCTCCTCTGCCAAGATCTTCAGTAACACCTACTTCTTCAGCAACAGGAGGAGAGGTTGAAGTCTCCTCATCTGAATCATCAAGCAGATTGAAAATATCTTTTTGAGGGTTGGCCTCAGCATGATCATTAGCATCACTGGCCTGGTCAGCAGTTTGATCACCTGCTGAGCGCGTCTGGATTGGATCGCAATCATTCATAGACTTAGTTGAGTCAATTCGTGAGTTTTCGAAAGAATTCAGAATTGATTGACCAATGACATCATTAGTCTCATGATTGGTTTCCTTCGTCTCTTTTATAGCTCTGCGCACTAAAGTAGATTCATCAAAAATAACATTGCATGTTATTTCCACAATTCCAGTAATCTTGTTCAACACTCTATAACCTTTGTGAGTGGGGTGACCATATCCAAGAAGTACACCCTCATCTGACTTAACATGTCGCACCAAAAACACGTAGATAATCTAAATTAGGCTTACGACCGTTATATACTTCGTAAGGAGTCTTGTTGAATCGGCCGGTAATGGAACTTTTGTTCTGCGTATAGCAGGCCGTCATCACATCTTCTCCCCAATACTTAGCAGGTAGATCAGCGTCGGCTAGCATAGATCGCACTGCTTCTTTCAGTGTCCGATTGTTTCTCTCTGCTAGACCATTCTGCTGAGGAGTCCTAGCAGTGGACCTCTCATGATTTATACCAGCTTCTGCGCAGAAAAATCCATGAGGATTCCATTGCAAAATTCAGTTCCATTATCAGATCGGATCCTCTTCACAGTAACATCTTTATTGTTTTGCTCCTTAAGAATTAACTCGGGTAGAATGATCTTGACCTCATCTTTGGCTTTAAGCAGACGAACCCATGTGTACCTAGAATAGTCATCAACTACCACAAGAGTATATATCTTTTTACTTACAGAGGGTGGAGTGACTGGTCCAAATAGGTCCATGTGCAATAATTCAAGAATCCTGCTTGAGGTATTCTTCTCTGGGTTGGAATGAAACGAAGCTTTGGTCTGCTTTCCTTGTTCACAGGCTTTGCATACGCCTTCCTTACGAAATGTGATGTCATCAGGTAGACCTGCGACAAGCTCATTTCTGGCAATATGATTAATGGTTTTGAAATTCAAATGATTTAACCTTTTGTGCCATAGCCATGTGGTTTCTTCTTTGCTTAGTGCTAGAAAGCATGAATGTTGTTGACCACTTTGCCAATCGACAACATAAAGACCACCTTGTCGGATTCCTCAAAGTTTCACTTCTCCTGTGACATTGTCAGCAATTGAACAACCCGAATGAATAAAAGATATTGTGTACCCGTTTTCGCATAGTTGACTTATGCTTAGCAAATTATGCTTGAGGTTTGATATGAGAGCGACGTTGACAATCCTTAGTCCATTGCGCTCTATACATCCTCTGCCAAATACTCTGCCTTTACTATTATCTCTGAACACGACAGATGGACCATATGATTTCTGAATGTCTGAGAACAGATCTTCGTCCCCCGTTATGTGTGCCGAACAACCACTATCTAGGATCCACTCATTTGACATGCCTGATGTCTTTGCACCTAGATCCTGTTCCTGCAAGAACAATTAGGTTGATTTAGGTCCCCGTTTCGCGTCGGGTCCTGAAGGATTAGCTTGAGTCATTGTTCCTTTCGGAACCCACATTTTTGTAATCTTCAAGGTTTTCTCCTTGAGATCCTTTTTGTCAACCTTCTCAACCTTTTGATGTGTGTGTGCATGTGGTTGTGTGTTGTGCTTCTTCGCCTTCATCGTCCTTTGGTGATACACGTATCTGGACTCGGGTCTCACATATGTGTTTCTCCTATGTGGTGTGTAATGATGGTTTTGGGGTTTTACTGAATGATATTCAATGTGCTTTCCCCGAGTAAGGATAGGATTTGGCTTTCTAGCATTTGAAACATGATGCTCAGCCTTTGTCCTTGAATTTGCTGAATAGTTCTGCGTAGCAGACCTATGATGAAAACTTTGCTGAGATTTAGCATCTCTTGTGGTACTCTGCTGAAATCTCGTATTCTGCTTGACCTTTTGCTGAGGTCTAGCATAGTGCTTGACACTCTGCTTGGGTTCAGCAGATTGCTTAATATTGTGCTGAGCAATTTGCATACCAGTTGTCCTAGCATTCGATGATTCAGCAACTAATGTATCCTTCTCTTTGCCATCACCAAATATTTTTCCGGCAGAAACAAAAATGATTGTTCTCTTTTGCTTCGAAGTTTCATCTTCGTCATAACAAATGTGCCCAATTCCAGATCGGTCATCGTGACGTCTCTGTTAGCTTATCAGGTTATTCAAGATATCCTGACTAGTCATATACAGGCAGACACACTTCTCATTAGCTTTGTTTTTCAAAATCAGATTTTTCTTTTTCAAGATTTTTGAAATTTTCATAAAGTTCAGAATATACAGTTCTAAGTCTTGATAGCTCCTCACTATCGGACCTTAGACTTTCGACTTCGTCGGTCAGACTTATAACTTTCTGTTTGAGTGAAGAATTATCTTCTACGATAGCATTTTTCAAGTTTTATACCTTCTAAAGTTCTAAAGAAAGCTTGGTAAGATAATCTTCCTTGAAATCCAAGAAGGAATCCTCCGATTCAAATGTGTGTGCTGAGCATGAAATGTTAGCTATAGATGTTACCTCTTGATTGTCGACTGCTAGGGCCGATTCGGAAGGTTGCTCAGCAACTGCGGATGTTTCACCATCCTCAACAATTTTTGCCATGAAAACCATCAAGGCTTCCTCCTCCTCGTCAGTAGGGTAAAATTCCTCTTCGTTGTCAGAAATATCTGGGACTTATGTCCGTGTCAACAACGCCTTTGTCATAGCTCGAACCGCTTGTCTTTCAAATCTTTGCTGCAAATGTTCTCTTTCTTCAGTACTCACTTTTGAACAGTCATGCTTCAGGTGATCAGGAGATTTGCATTCAAAACATGTCCTTATCTTTTTCTCAGTAGGATGCTGCATCGAGGTTTCTTTTTCTTGCTTTTTGGACTTTGCTTCCAGAATCATTTTCTGTATCTTCTTCATCTGCTCCTCCAACTCGTCTATCTTTTGATTTTCACTATTTGAGTTAGAAGTTGAGGGAGTCTCCTTTGTCGGTGTTGTTGGTGTTGATCTCTCTTGGTTATAGAACGGTTTCCTAGGAGATTTCCATTTGTTTTCGTCGTTTTTGACGAAATATGCTACGTCTTCTTAAGTTCCAGCGCTCGTTGCATTAGGATGTACTATAGCAGCTTCGTTCTTCTTTGACTGCTGAATAATGAATTCATGCGCCTTTAATTGAGAGAAAACTTCAGCGGTAGTCATGTTGCTAAGATCCTTTTCACTCAAGCTCGTCATCTTGACAAACCAATCACTTCTTGGGTAGATCTTGGATATAATCTTGTTATTCATTTCCCCTTTGTCATATGTCTTGCCGACATTCTTGAGTTCTCCTATGATAGTGTTGAATCTTTCTTCCATCAACTGAATGGTTTCACCAGGAACCATAGCAAAGGATTCGTGCTTGTCCACAGCTACTTGTAGCTTGTTTCGCTTCATTTGTTCCGTCTCCTGAGAAACTTCACAGACGTAATCCCACATCTCTTTTGTTTTGTTGTAGTCTAGAGCTTTGTCAGACATCAAGGGAGGTAGACAATCCATGATTAATTTCATGGCGATAAATTCCAGCTGGCCTCTTTTTTGTCTTCAAGAGTCCATTCCTCGTAGGGTTTCTTCACCATCTCAGGTCTGGGTGGCAAATCAGCAGGTCCAAGTGGTGCGGTGTTAACCTTCAGGATCTCTATAGGACCAACTGTGAGAATGTCCCTCGTCTCTGGATGTATGCTCTGCAACTGGATCATGGCCTTCTTCTTCCAGGTTTCAAATCCATCCTTGTTGTACTTTGGAAGAGCGTGATTCGTCATTTTGATTATATTTGCCTTTACCTGAGCTATGTAAGACACATATACAAGAAACGCAAGGAAAACTAGGATCTAGGTCATAAGCGACTCAGAAGCAGTCGGTTTTTCAACCTCGTGCTCTGATACCACTTGTTGGTCCCTGAGATCAGAGTTGTCGTGGTAGTGATAAAGTACAAACACGAAATGCAGCGGAATAATATAGCGTTTACTTGTATTTAGGTTATTTTTCAACTAGGGTTTTTATTCAAGTTCACTTAAGTTTCTTCTTGCAGTTATACACTAGCAGCTCCGTTGCTAGGTTTTAAATTACAGTCGCACAATAGAGATAAAACAGTAATCAGCAAGAGAACACAAGGTTTATAGTGGTTCGATCAAATGATCTACGTCCACTCCTTAGCCGAATCGCTAAGAATTTCACTAAGAAGTATACGGTGTACAAAGAGTTGCCTTTCCTGTAAAGCAGGCAGCCGACATTTGGTATGGCTACTTCACGGCTATCTTTCGATACTCCGAACCTCTCAGGTGTGGCTCCAGCTGAGTCAAGGGCGCACCTTCGTAAAACACGCTTTTACCACCTTTGAAAGAGTTTAAAGTTCCTTCCGAACTATCCGTCGTTTGCGGCTTCAGTGCCAGTCCTAATCAATTCCTTCTCAAGAAATTAACTGATGGATACTTTCTATAAAGATGCGATCCCAATGATTGAAGATTCTTGAATCAATTCATGAATCTCTCAGATGAGTGTCAGACGTACATTGAGACACTCAAGTTGTTGAAGGCTTTTTTATATCTCTGTGTTATGCTTTTCAACAGAACTGCTCTCGAGCCTTTTTTCTTTTTTGGAATCTTTTGAATATCTTTTTGTGTAAGAGAGTGAGCAGCTTCTTGTATCTTCCTTTGACTTGCCTTTTATAGTTGGAGATTCGAAACTCGAGTTGGCAATTCCGTTTAGACACAACGGATCTTTTATCTTAATTGCAGGTAGCATTTTACCAACTTTTCTGTCTCCGTAAAGGCTTTTCCGACCTAGTTCTGACAGGTCTAGTCTTCGCGCGTTGGTCAGAATTACGGTGCAGCGGTCGTTGAGATTTGCTTTGCTGAGCTTTTCTGGAACGGACTGCTGGACATCTTTTAGCATACTGCTGTGCTTGATGTTTGTCTGTGCAGCAGATACTCTTCTGCTACTTTTGGCTTCGGATTGCTAACTCCCCTAGCAATCTGTGATGTGTTAGCAAATGCTGACTCCTCAGCATTCTGCTATCACTAGCTTCCTTTCTTTTTAGCATTCTCTGATGTTTGCTGAGAGTATCATACTCTATTACAACTCAATATTTACCCTATACAGGAGGACATTACAAGAGTTTGCTAAGCTATGCTAAGATTCAGCAATGATCGACCATCTACTAAGGATTGATCCAACAAAACCTTTTACAATGTGATCCTAAGGAGAGTTGAGGAATATTTTCCCAACACAAGCGTAGCCCTTTTTACACTACATTATCCCTATATGACAACATTGAGCTTTTGTTTGTCTTTCCTTATCTATGAGCTTAAGAAAAGTGTTAGTTCCCTTATACCTTGAGTTTGGTGGAAATTGAATGGCTTATTTGGTTTGTGAGTTGGATATCAGTATAATATGGGATATTTGAGGAATTTAGTTGAAAAACCTCTAAAAAATGTTCGCATATGCTCTAGAAAAGATAAAATATAATAAAGAGAGTATAAATGAATGAAATGTGATATTTATGTTTTGAGTTTTTATATTTAAAAAGAAGAGGTTGAACAAGAGAACAAAGTTGTTTAGAATTGTCGAGAAGTACTTACTCAATTTATTTTTAATTGCTTGAATATATTTTCTTACCGTTCACAATAGTCAACATTACATCGAAAAGTCCTACATAGTTTTATGTCTTGTGTGCACATTTAGGCATTGGTTATGGTATGTTTTAATTTATATATGATTTGAGAGCATACACATGGGCTTGGAAACTTGAGAGTTGAGTGGAGAAATAATATAATCCTTCCCAGAATGATAAGAATAACAGCCCAGGAACTCGAGTTTGATAGAATTCACACAAAAGAACAAATTGAAATATAACGCCTTTGGATTTAAAAACTCTCAAGTACCGTAGTCCAGATTAAAGGAAAATTCTCATTTCACTTAAGCAGCCACACCCAATTTCCAGGCTCGAACAACACCTTCTTACGTCCTTTATTTGCTTGTTTTACATACTGCTCAGTGCGGCGCTCTTTATTATGCCTAGTTTTTTCATGAATCAGCTTCACAAAATTGGCCATTGTGTGCCATTTAAGGTTAATAAACTCTTGCACATGTAATGGATATAAACCTAAATGAATCAAAGGATTAAAACTATACACGATCTCAAAAGATGAAAACTGAAAAGCGGAATGAACAGTATAATTATAAGCAAACTCAACATGTGGCGAACATTCTTCCCAAGACTTAATATTTTCTTAATCATAGCCCTCAACAATATAGATAAAGTTCTTTTCACTACCTCAGTTTGACCATCAGGCTGTGATAACAAGTATTAGAAAATAATAGCTTAGTTCCGAACTTACACCATAAAGTCTTTCAAAAGTCGCTCGAGAACTAAGAATCTCTATCAGAAATAAGTGGCCTAGGAATTTCTTGCAATCTCACAATCTCTCTAAAGAACAAATTAGCAACATGAGATGCATCATCGGACTTGTGACAAGGGATAAAATACACCATCTTAGAAAACCTATCTGCAACCACAAAAATAGAATCACTACCACGCCTAGTCCGTGGAAGCTTTAACACAATATCCAAAGAAATATCAATCCAAGGTGCAATAGGAATATGCAATGGAGTATACAAACCATGAGAACTAGACATAAACTTAGCCTGCTTGCAAGTAATAGATCCTCTCTACATCACATTTCATGCAAGGCCATAAGAAATGCTCATGCAACACAACCAAAGTCTTAGCAATACTAAAATTACCCATCAATCCCCCACCATGCAACTCTAACAGCAACATCTCATGACTACACAATTTATTTTTCCTAAACAAGTAACCATCATGCCTAAAGTATTTTGCACCAGTAGATGTCTCACATGCAACATATATATCATCAAAATAATCATCAGAAAGATACAAACTCGTAATACACTCAAACCCAAACAACTTAGCATCTAGAATAGAGATTAAGGCATACATCTTAGACAATGCATCACCATATTTTTTTTTACCTTGATTGTACTTGATAACATAAAGAAAGGTCTCAATAAACTCTATCTATAATCCAAGTCTATTATTCAGCCTGTGTTGCCCATTTAAATGTTTCAGCAACAAATAGTGGTACCATGTCGTTAAGGTCCTCACCAACGAATGCACCTCCTTATTGTAGGTAAGATAGTTCAAAATTGCTCCATTCAGCTTCTCGCTAAAGTATGCCATGAACCCCCTTTCTTGCATTAACACTACACCAATATATACTCCAGAAGCATCACATTTAATTTCAAAAGTCTTTGAAAAGTTAGAAAGAGAATGTATCAGCCATGTGTCAATACTTCAGCAGCGCAAAAGCTTTCTCTTGTTTTTCTCCCCATCTAAACTCCACATTATTTGTAATCACCTCAGCTAATAAGACTGCACTGCTACTAAATTATTGCATTAACCGCCTACATAAGCTAGAAAGTCCATGGAAACTCCGATCATTGCCAATGCCCTTAGGCCGTGGCCACTCTTGAATAGCTTTTATTTTCTCCTCATCAACTTGTACTCCATCTGCACTAACAACAAACCCAAGAAACACAAGGTTACTGATCAACTCGTATTAACACTCACTTATCCATATTTTTCTCCATTGTTTTAGTGCATTTAGGCTTAGTTATTAATTACTTTCTTGCATGCTTGTATTATAGAGGATATTATGCTTGCGATGGTGAGTTTTTACAGGTTTTGAGGCTAAAAAGTAGTCAAGTGGTGAAAAGAGCTGGAATGACAAAGCTGTTGTTTTGGTCGACACACGGGATATTGACCGACGTGGAATACAAGCCAAAAACCAGAGCAAAACCCTCTATGTTGATCGATGTGGTGCATGTCGATTGACACGGAGGGTAGATGTCGATCGGAGGCAAGATCGGGAAGAGGCTTGAAATGAAGACTCCATGTCGATCGACATGAATTATGGATGGCAATCAAATTAAAAGCAAAGGGGGGATCGACACATGAAGGCCATGTTGATCGACACACCGCCTGTCGATCAACACCGAAGTCCGGAAAGGAAAAATTTGCCCAGATTGGTTATTTTCGATATTTTAGCCCAATACCTTGTTGAGATTTATTTTCTCCTCTATAAATACTACTCCTTAGGCTTGAAAATATATCTCTTTTTATCCCTTTTATTACTTAGAATTTATTTTCATTGGAGTTTTTCCAAGACTCGAAGGTTCTTATTCCTTGTAAGTTATTTTATGAACCTTAATAATATGATTGCTTTAATTATATCTTTGTTTAGTGGCTAGAAAACCTAACTGGTTCTAGGGTATCTTCTTGATGCATGTTTAATTGATTCAACTCGATAGCATGGTTTAATTCCCAGTTTTACTTTAATCGAATCTAGAATTGATAAAGGATCAAGAGATGAAATTAATCTAGATTTGTAGTTATTAATTGAAAGACCGAAAGGTAAAAATTAGTAATAAGAAGAGGGAATTGAATGCATTTGATTTCTGTCTCAAAACGAAGATCCAATTGTAGGTTAAAATTAGACAATTATTGAGATTGATTAATGTTGTGTTCTTGAGACCGAGAGGAGATAGTCACATGTTAGTAATCTAGGATTAAAATTGTCAAACAAGGAATTTAATCCATTTGAATCTAATTTTCCCCATTGATAAGTTGATGATTTCCACATGTTGATAGTTTGATTATCTGCCCTTGAATTTGTCTCTATAATTATTGTTTTCAAAACCTTTAAATTTATGTCTTGTCATCTTTCAATTCCAAAACTAAAGTTCGACACTCGAGTTATAAATTTATTTGCTTCTTTGCTATAATTAGTATGCAATTTTAGCATCGGTCAAATTGGCGTCGTTGTCGGGGAATGCTAGAATCTATTTTGTTACTAGTTTCTTTTTAAATTTATTGGATTGAGTTTTTTATATAATTTTTTTTCGTGTTTCATGTTTCGTGTGTGTGCGTTAGTTTTTTATTTGTCCTTTGTATCGATCGACACCTTCTGTGTCGATCAACACAGCCAGGTCACCTGTGTCGATCAATACCCCACGTGTCAATCAACACCACTGATTTTTCTGTGTTTGTTCTCAAGTTACATGATCACGAAGGCTCTGGGCAAACCACTCGAAGCCTTCGACACGGTCCAGAGAAGGAAGAACAAGGAGAAAAGCAACACCATCATACATGAAACCACCACCCAATCAGAATGGGGAGGATGATCCAAACATGCCACCCTTGGAGGACCCTGATACTCAAACCACAACGAGAAGTGCTCTTTTGCTGGTCCAAGAGGTTAATCAAATGAGAGAACTGATCAAGCAACTGATGGTAGAAAGAGAAGCAGAAAGAGCTGAGGCTGCAAGGAGAGAAAGAGAGCTCGAATGAGAAAGACTGCGCCAAGAGGACTCCGATGATGAGAATCCCAATGTCATGGCGAGGAGATATAGACCGCAGGCCAGTAATGAGGGACATGTTATTGGCATCAATGCCAATAACTTCAAACTCAAAACCGGTCTCATTCAAATGGTTCGACAGAACCAATTTGGTGGCTGAGTTGTGGAGGATCCATACACACCTCTGGATGTTTGTGGAGGTGTGCGAGACTGTCAAGCAAAATGGAGTCATCCAGGATGTGATCTGTCTACGCCTGTTCTCGTTCTCACTTCAGGATCAGGCTCGGACGTAGATTACAACCCTGGAATGTAGCAGCATTTATACTTGGGACGTTCTCTGAGCAGAGTTCCTTGCCACCTTCTTCCCACCTTCTGTGATCATTCAGAAGAAGATGGAGATCCTGCAATTCCACCAAAAGATTGATGAGACCTTGTTCGAGGCGTGGAGCAAATTTAATGAATTGTTGAGAAGTTGTCCGAGTCATTGATTTGACATCGAGGAGCAGGCTCATATCTTCTATCGGGGGATGAACGAAAGATTTCAAGAATCAATGGACAATGCAGCTGCAAGTTCTGTGATGAGCAAGTCCGCCGACAAAGCCCTCAAACTGTTTAAGAAGATGGCCTTGCATACTTAAAAGTGGGCAAATCCGAGGAGACCTCAAGTGAAGGTAGTGGAAAAGAAAGAAGATGAGGACATCCTCAAGAAGGAGATAGAAAAGCTCAAGGGGGAGATGGAGAAGCTAATATCTAATGCTTCTACTGTTTACATTGCACAGGTAGATCCAGTAGCCGACGTGAATTACATGAACCGGGGAGGCTTCCAAAATTAGTACTGGCAAGGGGGATACCAATATTACCCACCGAGAGCTCATTTGGGATTTTATTATGCTCAGCCGAAAGGCACGGAACTTCTGCCACCTGGTTTTGATGTTCAAAATAGGGAGATGATGGAGAAAAAGAAGGATAACCTCGATGAGGTGCTATCAAAATTCATCAAAGCTTCTGACTACCGGGTTGGGAAAATTGAGCAAGAAGTGGTAGGGGTCAATACTAAGGTGGACCGACTTGGAAAGCACGTGTAGATGATCAAAACGCAAGTCAGTCAGATTGCTACCTCACTTGGTACGCAACACAAACAATGGAAGCTGCCTGGCACTACCGAAGTGGACCCCAATAAACAGAAAAGAGTGTAAGGCCATCAAGTTGAGATCTGAAACGAGCTACAAAGGCCCAGAGATGCCCCAAAACGAGTTTGGGGGAGAAGAGAAGGATATTTCCGCTGGAATGACCACTGTTTCGACCAACACCCCACCTATCGATTAACATAGAGGACTCGACGTGGAGGACGTGTCAAGCTATGAGGAGTAATTGACAAAGCAAACTTCGATCGGCGTGTCAATTGACACTCAACATGTCAATCAACATGTTGTGTCAAGCAACACCCCCGCACTTCGATGACACAAAGGCAACCCCAACTCCAGAATTCCACTCCCAGTTTGCTCCAGTTCCTCCGATGCCCTTTCCTCAGAGATTCACCAAATAGAAGGAGGATTCCAAATTCTCGAGGTTTTTGGAGAATTTGAAGAAGGTTAGTATTAACTTACCATTGTTTGAAGCCTTGAGAGAAATCCGGGGATACAGGAAGTACCTCCAGAAATTGATGAGTGGGAAAAGACAACTTGTGGAGAATTCAACAGTCAAGCTCCATGAACAATGCAACCTTCTTCTCCAAAAACAAGTGTCGATCAATAGAAGTGATTCGAGTTACTTCTCAATCCTAGTTGAGATTGGGGGAATTGAATCTCAAAGGGTGTTGTGCGACACTGGAGCCAACATCAATCTCGTGTTATACTCCATCTTCAAGCGCCTCAACATCGGAGAGATAAGGCCAACTACAATTACTATACAACTGGCTGACCAATTTGTGTCACGCCCCAAAGGTATACTTGAGGATTTGCTCATTCGTGTGGGTCATCTAATTTTTCCTGCAAATTTTGTAGTTCTCGACATGAAGGAAGATGTGAGCATTCCCCTTATTTTGGGACGTGAGTTCTTGGAAACAAGCGATCCGTGATCAACTATCGGACTGGTGAGATCACATTGCATGCAAATGATGAAAAGATCACCTTCGTGATTGACAAGAGCCGCTAGCAATCCGAGTGCAGCCGGATCACCTCCGTTGAAGATTCTTATGAGGTGGTCGAAGAAAATGAAGAAGAAAGAGAAGACCAAGCTGCCATTAAATGGGAGTGAGGGAATGCAATGACAAAATTTCCAATTACACCATCTCACCCCGAGCTCACTGTTGTCATTCAAGACAGAATGGTCTACATGGTTGATGCACGAGGGAGGTGAGTCTGGGCCCAACCTCCATGGGCTTGAAAATCGAGGTACCATCGGTCTACGATGTTAACTAAGAAATTGTTCGGAGGTAACCCAACCTTTTAATGCTTTCTTTTCAATTCATGTCTTTATTTCGAAATTTTTGTTATTTCTATTTTTAAAAAAATAAATAATTCAAGGGTGACCTCTGTATTGATCGACATGCATGATATCGATCAACAAAGAAGTCTCGACAGAGACATACTTTAACCCGATGGAGCAGTCAACAAGAAGGTTCTGTGTTGACCGAGATTCCACTCGCCGATCAACACAGAGTGCTAGCAGTCACAAAGTCTACGTCGAGCATTTTTGAATCCTCCGGAGGATAAAAAGTTGATGTCTGAGATGAACTATCAGGTACAGTTCCTATTCTTGTCTGATTTTCAAACTTTTCTACTCTCCGAGTTCGAAATAAGTTTGGAGGGATGTGGACAAGAATTTGAACTTTCTATCTTTTTTTATTTATTCTGCTTTATGTCATTTAAATTTATGCCTAGAAAAAAATGGATAAAGTGTGAAGAAACTTGTTTAGCTTTGAATCAATTTGAATTGATTGTGAGTTGAAATTGATTGACGTTGAGCTTCAATTGATTTTGATCGTGGTTAATTGCCTATGAATGTAGAGTACCACATGATAGGATAGAATTGAAACTCACACTTACATGATGTTTGAGTGGATTGAAACTTACTGTAGAAGAAAAATTGAACCGAAGTGAGATTTTGAGCCTTATATTTGAGGATGTGAGATTCGCATGTATGCTTTTATTTCTTTAGAACTTGCTTATTTTTTATTTCGAGACT
The DNA here is from genome assembly GCA_026898455.1 of Plectranthus barbatus. Lineage (NCBI taxonomy): Eukaryota > Viridiplantae > Streptophyta > Magnoliopsida > Lamiales > Lamiaceae > Plectranthus > Plectranthus barbatus. The sequence goes on along the minus strand of JAPKLW010000271.1, from coordinate 113,177 downwards.
ACATAGAGTGCACAAGGCTAGAAAATGATTTTAGGCCATCTTTGTTAGTCAATTTATCCCAAACGCTGTCCCTTATATTATTTTATCCCTAGTAAGCCCCTTTGAGCCTTATTTAATTTTTTATCTTGCCTATGAGATTCAAATGAAATAGGTGAATTGTATCTTTTCTATGAGATTTGGAAAAATAAGGATGGAGTATTTGTGAGTGGATTAGAAATCCTTATAGTTGGTATGCAAAAGAAAAAAAAGCTCTTAGAAAAGAGAGAGAGAGAGAGAGAGAGAGAGAGAGAAATATATGTCCTTATAATCTCAAGAAAGAAAACAAAATTGTTATCAATATAAAAGGATGCAAATGAAAAAAAAACGAGAAAGAAAAAGAGAGCTGTAGGGATTTGAATGGTAACATTTGAGGAGAAAGGTGGATGATGATAGATAGTGGTTTTGATATGTTGAGAGCTACGAACTCAATATTTTCTTTTTAGTCACTTGGCTATATTTCCCTACATTTCATAAAAAAGCCTACGTTACAATCAAATGAAAAGTCCTTTCTGATTCTAGACTTGTGTGCACATTCGAGGAATGGAGATTTTAGAAATTTTGCAAGCCTATGGTAGGAATTTCTTCATACATGTTGTGAGTGCTTTCATTTAAAACCCTAACACTTGTGTGATGAGCGAAACACTTTCTTGTGAGTCTTCCACGGTTGATGAATATCTTATCTCTTTCAAATTCTTTGTGTAATGTGGATTTTTTTATTCTTGAATGTGATGAATCTTGTGAGGCATTGCACTTTTAACCGCATGAGATTTCTATTCTTTCTTTTCTATTGATTAAGGACAATAAAGCATTTAAGTTTGGGGGTTTTGATAAGCTTGTATTTACACTCACTTATTCATGTTTTTCTCCATTATTTTAGTGCATTTAGGCTAAGTTATTAGTTATTTTCTTGCATGAGTGTATTATAGAGGATATTATGCTTGCGATGGTGAGTTTTTGAAGGTTTTGAGGCTAAAAAGTGGTCAAGTGGTGAAAAGAGCCGGAATGACAAAGTTGATGCTTTGGTCGGAAAAAAAGATGTCGACCGACATGGAAGACAAGCTAAAAACCCGAGCAAAACCCTCCATGTCGATCAATGTGGTGCATGTCGATCGACATGGAGGGTCGATGTCGACCGGAGGTAGGATCAAGAAGAGGCTCGAAATAAAGACTCCATGTTGATCGACAGACCGGATATCGATCAACATGAATGACGGATGGCAATCAAAATTGAAGGCAAAGGGGGGATCGACACATGAAGGTCATGTCGATCGACACACCGCCTATCAATCGACACCATAGTCCAAAAAGAAAAAATTCGCCCATATTGGTTATTTTCAGTATTTTAGCCCAATACCTTGTTGAGATTTATTTTCTCCTCTATAAATACTAGTCCTTAGGCTCGAGAATATATATATATATATATATATATATATATATATATATTATCTCTTTTATTACTTAGAATTTATTTACATTAGAGTTTTGCAACGACCCACTGTTGGATTTTTGCGTGGAAGCCGACATCGGGCATGAGTGTTCTACTCCAAGAACATCGCAGTTGAATGACCTAGCAGAAGGAGGAATCGGACGCTAAAGAAAGCAGTCCAAACATGTTGGCTGGGACCAGCTTGGGTGAGAAATTTAGGGGCGAAGCCTTGATGACAGCGTGTTACACTCAAAATTAAAGCGCCATTAACGACAGACTTTAGAAGACCCCATATGAGATATATCATGGTCGTAAGCCCTCTTTAGCTCATCTCCGTTCTTTTGGTTCTCCATGTTTTGTTCGTAACAATGGCAAGTCCAAATTATTTTCCTTCCCAAAGTTGATGAAGGTGTGTTCCTTGGATTAGGTCACCCCTCTTACAAGGGATATCGGGTATTTAATAAGACTACCAAAGTTATGGAGATAACATGTAATGTTATCTTCGATGAGGCTACTTTGGTGCGCAAGACTATAAGAGAGTTGAGGGAAGATATTCCCGAGATTAATGATGTCAATAACCAGTCGGGCACGAACTCTTTCAATGTCAAACTGACTGTTTTGACTAGATCTATAAAGGATGGATCTTCTCAACCAGCACCCTTGATTGGTCATCAGACGATTGAGAAGGTCGATGATGCTAACGATCATGCTCAGACCTGGAATTCCATAACCCTGAAAGATAGCATAAATCAAGGGGAAATTCTTACTGGTGTCTTCCAAGCTGACGATGCTGATGAAGAACATGAAGACCCAATAATTCAGATTGGATATCCTGAAGGCACGTTGACGATCGAGAAGCTAGTAATGAAGACTTTCAGCTTTAGACTGACGTCAAAAACAAAACAAAAGTTGAAGACGGAGTACAGACTGAAGACCAAGGCCAAACTCAGACTAAAGAAAGCCAATCTTCTGGAAGTCAGACTCAATATCTAGTCCAGACTAACCAAGGCGCAGATCATCAAGTGATGGGAAATGAAATTATCCCAGAAGATTATTTTCTCTCTAACATGCCAGTCGTAGGTGTTCACTCTAAGGAGCCCTGCATTCAGTCTGTCCAGGTCGACGAGCTTCAACAACCTAAATAGATTTGCAATCATCTAGAAGATGTTGTACTAGATAGTGTCGCCAACCCAGTTAAAACCAAACAGGGAAGTGCACTACTTACGTGCTATATTTCTTAAATCGAACTAACAAAGATGGCAGATGCATTTCAATCAGCTGACTGGATAAATGTCATGCAAGAGGAGCTTGCAGAATTCACTTGCAATCACGTATGGGACTTGGTAGATCGTCCATCACATCATTCTATAATTCGGAACCAAGTGAGTATTCAAGAATAAGCGAGATGAAGCTGGTAACATAGTCAGAAACAAAGGCAGGCTTGTTGCCAAAAGATATGCACAGTGGAAGGAATCGACTTCGATGAAACCTTTGTACCCGTAGCCAGACTGGAGACTATTAGGCTATTTTTAGCTTATGTTGCATATCACAGATTCATAGCCTATTAGATGGATGTGAAAAGTGTCTTTCTCAATGGCGAACTAAAGGAGGAAGTACATGTGGAGCAACCTCCTAGTTTCGAAAAAGGCAATCAAGTATACAAGCTGTGGAAAACACTGTATGGATTGAAGCAAGCGCCGCGACTTGGTACGAGACCCTCTTCCAATTCCTACTGAAGAATGCATTCAGAAAATGGAAGATCAACAGGACCTTATTCTTGATTAAGGATGATAAAGATATTCTACTGGTCCAGATTTACGTTGATGGCATCATTTTTGGGTCGAAGAATTTGAGCATTCGCGAGAAATTTGCCCAGCTGATGCAGAGTCATTTTCAAATGAGTATGATAAGCAAGATGACGTACTTCTTATGACTGCAAGTTCACCAGTCCAGCGAAGGGATATTTATCAATCAAAAGAAGTACACCAAAGACCTGATCAACAAGTATCTTCCAGAAAAGACTAAGTCTCTGAGGATTTCGATGAGCATGAGTGTGCAAATCACACTGGATGAAGATGGAGAGTCAGTCGATCCATCAACTTACAGAGGAATTATAGGCTCTCTTCTATACTTGACAGCAAGCCGACCTAATATTCCTATGTTGTTGGAGTTTGTGCAAGATTTTAAGAGAATCTGAAGAAATTGCACATGGATGTTGCTAAGAAGATAGTAAGATATCTGAAGTACACTAAGTCACTTAGAATTTGATATCCCAGATGCGACGAGCTTATCAAATTTGTATACTCAGACTTAGACTTCGGAGGTTGTCTTATTGATCGCAAGAGCACGGGTGGAAATTGTCAATTTCTTGGACATAAGATGATAAGATGGCTCAGCAAGAAACAACACTCGGTTGCAATGTCTACAACGGAGGCTGAATACATTGCTACTGCTAGTTGTAAAGCTCAAATTCTATAGATCAAACAACAGTTTCTCGATTATGATGTGGACTTAGGATGTGTTCCCATCTATTGCGATAATAACAGTTCAATGTGCATTACGAAGAATCTATTTCACCATTCCAGAACTAAGCACATAAACATACGATACCATTTTATTCATGATCGTGTAGAGAAGAAGGATATAAGCATGGAGTACATTCGTACTGACGATCAGCTCGCCGACATTTTCACGAAGCCACTTCCAGAAGCTTGTTTTAAGAAGCTTTGTATCAAACTCGGACTCATGGAGATTGATGAGATTGAAGATGGAGAAGAATGAGACCAAGCCCTCATTTATTTTCTTGGATTTCTGAAGTATGCGGAATTAAACTACGTTCAAACTCATAGTTTTATCAAATTCGTATAATGAGGCTGAGTCCAAGATCTCAGTACATCGTTCAATAATTCCTCTCAAAGGTTACAACAATATTATTTGATGACAACAAGTTGTTGAAGATGATGTGTAGCGGACTAAGATTGAGTCCAAGCTCTCAATCTTTTCAAGGCTGTTAAAGATGGAGAGATGTTGGTTAAAGATGAGTCCAAGCTCTCACTTTCCTTGATGAATTGGAGTTTGTAGATCAAGTTGACGGTGATCAGTGCTGACAACCTTTTTGGTCTAAACTTATAAGCCTGGACTTATAAATCAAGCTGATGACCATATTTTAGGTGGGATGTTTGAACTTCAGTTTTGCTTATGAGACACGCTGCATTTATTGAAAAATTTAATGCAACAGGGTTGCGTGCGGGCAATTGTATCATTAATCAAAGTCTATGGTCCAATAGCAGCATGCCATGTCAGCATTTTCGGCGCTCGAGATAATAGCCCACGTCGGAACCCACGACCCTACTCATAGGTGTAGTATAGACCAATCATCAATTGAATTTTCAGAAGTCGATCCGAGTTTTCTAACTTTTGATCTCAACCGTCAATTTTAAAGCTTACTAATTTTCTTCTCACTATAAATAGGGGTCCTTATTCGTCATATGATCTATCTATCAAGCTGACGCTTATACCTTCCAAATATTCATCACTTTCACAATTCTATTCCTTATCTTATTCTCTCTTCCTTGATGAAGAAAAGGATAAAACCACCTGAAATCACCAAAGTAGCGTAGTAGAAGAAATCAGAAGAGATAAGAAAAGAGTCTTTCGAAGGAGCAGTAGAAATAAGAGGAAAATCTAATTGGACTCTTTCTACAAATCCACGAGGTGGATCTGTTCAAAGTGACATGCCAGATAACAGGGCATGGAAACTAAGAGAGCTCATCGATGCATAATGTCCACAAATGCCAACCAACAGGGGCATGCAGAATGAAGAAAAGAAGCCTGAGGGGGAATGTGAAAATGGAGAAGGATGTCTTTTTTCTCATCCCAGCTGCAAAATTTGAGAAGGATGCCAACGACTGCAGCACCTCTTTTCCACAAGAACTGCTGGAAGACAAAACGTCTTAGGAAGTTGAAAGCTGGTCAACATATAAAACTCACTTCTTTCAATGTAGTACTGTGCTCAGATAATAGTACCAGCAGCAATTTGTGGAAGATCAAGACCAACATTAGCCTAGTATAGACTTGTAATAGTTCTGTATAGGTTCTTGAGTTAGTTTATCTTTGTACCTGTAATCAGAATCATTATATGGATAAGTTGACTTGTTGATGACAATCTCTTTTTGTCCAACAAATGGTGTATACTTCATAGTTGAACTTACACATTCTAGTGTAATCAGCAAACTTCTTTAACTCTCTTTTAGTTAAGATTTTAATGTTCTAAATTTACGTAAAAAAAATTTAATCGAGCAATATCTCTCCTAGCTTAAAGGAGAAGATCTTAAGTAGAGTAAGCTGAGTTTGAGGGGGAACTTTCTTTGAGTTTATAGACTGATAGCTTCTTACTTGTAAAAACTCTAAAAGTTTTTCGCTCCTCATTAGCTTAGTATAGAGATGGCTTTGACCACACCAAAAAGGGGGAAATTGTTGGGAAATTTGTTAGAAATTTCCTTATATTATTATGTTTTGGTGGGTCAAAGTATGTTAAAGCCATCATAGTTTGTCTCTAGATAGTTTCCGTGTAGTTTAAAATGTAAAGTCCTGTATAGGCTTTTTTTATCGAGTTGTAAGCTAGAACTAATCTGAAGACCAAATTGGCTAATCAGTCTGGAATACGCACAACTTTGTTCAATCCAACATCCAAGAGAGTTTAGCCACACATACCTCTTAATTGGCTCAAATCAAAGCAAATACAAAACTTAGCCATTACAAGAGAGAGGTAAACAAGAGATTTTCCCTAATTGACTTGATTTGATCTTGATCTCCACTCTAGATCTTCATTCCATCATCAATTTGATTGGATTTGTCTTTGAAGCTCTTCAATTGATGTTTAAAATGGATGGGAGGTGTAATTTGAGTGAGTAACTGTCAATTCTCCGCCAAAAGTTATTCCAATTTGCATTCCCCCCCTTTTATATTAAGTTAGCAGCCTCAAAGATCGCCTCGGATGAGATCATCTCGAGTAGATCATTTAAACCTAAAAAATTGTCGAAACAGCTCGACTGGGATCACTCGGGACAGATCAGGATCGACCGGGATTTGCCTCAGTCTAGCAGATCCCAATCGAGCTAGATAGGGGTTCGGTCGAGATGAGCGAGACAGAAGAAAATCTTGACTGAATCCAGAGTTGTCCAAACCGGGATTTGGCTCTGAAATCATCCATGTTGCTCCTTTGCTCATCCGGGTCGGTATTTCACCAAAAATTGGCCAAACTTGATAAAATATGCTCCATTCTATCCCTACACAACTCAAACACCACAAAACATGAAAACGAGACAAAAACAAACGAAAAACATATGATATGGGTGTACAATGAACACAAACAATCATGCACACACATCGAATAATAGGTCATTTTACACACATATCAACACCTGAACTAAAAGATTTGACAAACCAAGCTCACACGTCACCATCAGCTTGGATAAGTGTAAGTTTACCAAACAAACATATTCAATTCCGTTGTGCATATTAAGTCTACTCTGATAAAAAACGGAACCAATAAACTTTTTCTCGTACCATAAATATGAAAAAAATAATAACTTATAAATTAATTTATGAATATATATATTTTGTAATATACTTGAAGAAAATTACAATAATTAATTATAATATATTTGTGCATTTGTCCTAAAAAAAATAAGGTTATGAACATTTTACGTCAAAGAAATAGGACAACAAACTATGAAAACAAGGCTAATTGGATATGATGTACATTGGTACTACCAATCAACACTAACACATACAGCAATCCATCGTACAACCATATGATGCACTCGCAAATTTATTACCAATATGAAGTTACCCAAAAGATTAAAAAAAAAAAAAAAAAAAGGAAAACAATGACCAAATGTATTGTAAAAATTGAATTACACAGACCCTTATTGATGAGACATTTTTACGCTATACGTGGTTGCTTAAGTGGGTTGTGCAAGATTTATATTATTACTAAACAAAAAATTTAGTTTTCTTTGTGATTGTTGAATGTTCTAGATTTTTTCTAAAATATTTATTTAGAATGATTGAACAAAGATTAATTTAACTTTACTTTTTTTGTTATCTTGTTCAATTACTTTTATACTGTAATGTTTGAATACTCAAAACGAAAAATAAGTTAACAGATAGATGCCGCTTAAAAACTTATCGATCATATTAATCCTGTCTTAGCGTTTGATCACATAGACAATGTAAGCATGGGCTAAATAGTTTTTAGGCATTAATTATTTTTTAATTTTGATATTTAAGATATATAAATAAGTATCTCAATTATTCTTAAAGAATATATAAATCAGATGGTTTGTAACGATGAGCGAGGACTGCGCCATGTAGAGTTTTACGAGATGGGCTGCTCCCACAGCGTTTTGATTTTTTTTATATATATATTTATTTTATTCAAAAAAATATTATATAGTATCGACTTATGAAATTAAGATCGAGCCTCCATAATGCTCGAGCTCTACAATTATCCCTACCGATGAGGTGGTGTCTAAGCTCTGCTAGCTAAAAGCTCAAAAATGATTAATGGTTCCGATTTTTATAATTTATGGATTGTAGGGAGCATTGTAAACCAATGTTTAGAAGAGAGCTTTAGACAGGTGCAACAAAATGAGAAGGGAGAAGTGGAAAAAGGTTGATGAGAGAAGAAAAGGAATAGATGTGTAGTTAATTGAAGGGGGTAGCTAAGGAAAGAGACAGTAATAAAAATGGAAATAGAAGAGAGTTATTTGTAGAAATTGGAAAGCTCCAACCACTCTGCTTAGGCACGACTCGGCATATATGCGTTGAATTTTGTGTGTTTATATGCACTCCCCTTCGGTTGAGAGGTGCTTATTTTAACATCCATCTCTCTCTCCTCCCTCTCTCTCTCTCTCTCTCTCTCTCTCTCTCTCTCTCTCGTGTAAACCAAGCTTTCTTCTTCTCTCAATTCCTAATTAATCAGAAACTGGGGGGGCTGCTGATAGCGATGCGATATATTAGGTTCCTATGTTTTGCATTTATTATTCTCAGGTAGAAACTGCCGTCGACTGTAATAAATGAGGACGCCGTCGTTCGGGAGCAGCCGCTCCATTGACACGGCGGAATGCTCGCGGGAGCCCCCTCTCTACGACGTCGTCGGAGGCGCAATGCTACCGGTTTACCTCAACGACTTGAGCCGGAACATCGGCGGCGAGGAGATGGTCGAGGTCACGCTGGAGCTCGACGACAACTCCGTCGTCTTGTGCAGCGTCGCCCCCGCGGCTGGTAATAATGCCGCCGCGTCGGAAGATGACCAGACGGCATCGAACAGCGGCTTCCTCGGCCGGAGCACGTCGGCCGCGTCGAGGCTGCGGCGGATGTTCTCGTGGCGGAGGACGCCGTCGTCGGCCAGGACGTCCACGTCGGACGCGGAGGAGCAGAACCAGGCGGCGGTGTCGGCGGTGCGCGAGATGATGATGATGCAGGCGAAGATGATGAGGAATAAGTCGAGCGCGCAGAGAGCGCTGGGCGGGTTGAGATTCATCAGCCGAAGCACCGGCGGGGAATCCAACGCCGACATGCTGTGGAAGCTGGTGGAGGCGAGGTTCGACGTCTTGGCCGTCGACGGCTTTCTATCCAGGCAAGATTTCGGTGAATGCATAGGTAAAATTCAGATGATTTTCGATTCATTCCTCATGCATGAATTGAATTAGCATATTTTAGCTTCTTCATACTTCCTCATCCAGGGATGGCGGACTCCAAGGAGTTCGCTCTGGGGGTTTTCGACGCCCTCGCGCGGCGGCGGAGGCTCAAGTCCGGCCGTATTACCAAGGCGGAGCTGCGCGATTTTTGGCTCCAAGTATCCGACGACAGTTTCGACGCTCGTCTCCAAATTTTCTTTGATATGTTAGCATCAACAACCATTCTTTTAAAATTTATTCTCTTTTTCAGTTTGTTTCATCCTCACCGTCTATTTGTCTTCATTTTTTAGTGATAATTATTTTATTTTAAGAGTTTCAACGGTTGGGATTAGTTCTTTACTCTATTCTATCACTTACGTTTATTTCAATTTTCTTGTCAATCAAATAAGTTTCGTCTTATTTTTAGGTCACTGATCTTTCTTTATTTTCTTGAAAAATATTTCCTTAGAATTTTTATTTAATTTGTTTCTATAAACACCAAATTATCACCAAACATTAAAATCTTTGGAAATAGAATAAATAGGGCAGAGACATTTTGTTTTTTTTTTTTTGGAAAACTCAAAGCTTGTTTTGATATTTTTAAATATAAAATATAAATGAATACACGTTTTTTTTATCAAAAATCTTTATCAGAATACTTTTTATGGATCATATAAACTGTCACACACTTTTTTCCTTGGCAAAAAATGGTTTTACTTTTATTATTTCTCAATTTGTAGATTAATGTATATATAGTCTAAGCACATTTCTGTCTGTTGCTAGGGCTGACATAAATGGGGATGGAAAAATCACCAGAGACGAGGTACAAGAGGTAAATAAATAAAATTGAGATTTATGTAAAATTTATTTTAAACAGTAAAATTTCTTAATAAACAAAAAATGACCAGGGCAATGGACTGTTTTTGATGCATTAAATCATGTGTTTTTACTGGCTCACCTAATTGGAGATGGACAGCAATATTCTTGTGTAAATAATGCTTTTTTAAAAAGCTTTTTTTTTTTTTTTGAGGGAGTCGTGGTAATGTAATGCAAGTTTAATACAATAATTTAAGAGGGAATTTCTAATTATGTGCAATATTTATTTTGTGGGATTTGACCAAAACAGCTAATAATGCTGAGTGCTTCTGCAAATAAGCTGTCCAATTTCAAAGAACGTGCCAAGGAATATGCCTCTTTAATAATGGAAGAGCTTGACCCTGAAAGGCTCGGCTACATTGAGGTAACAAAAATAATTTTTAAGTTTAATATATTTTTTATTGGCCACGTATTATTTTATTTGTTGAAACATCAGCCTCAAACTTACATTAATTAACCTAAACATAAATTAATAATAATAATTATTGTTATTAACTTATGATTAAATATTGAGCGTTGAGGTACGTAGCCAGTGATCGTTTTCATGCTAACCTAATGATAGTTTGGTTAATTTCCCTTTTCACTTAATTTGCAGCTTAAATTGATGACAATGCTATCTAATTCATTATGAATTAGAGTTTATATTTAACACAGTTTGTTAAATAGAATTTAGATTTTTCATAATTGGGACTTTGGTTTTCACATTTGAGGCCTAATAATTAAAGATTTTGACAATACCAGTTTTAAGACATATTTGTCAAGAATTTTAAATGATGATAAATTAATTTATCAAATGTGAAACTAACAAACCTCAATAGTAAGCTAGGGGTTGATAAAAGTAAAAGGTTAAGCAGTGAAAAAAGGCAAAAACTTGCGTTAGGCAGGCCTAAACGGTTTAGGCGGGTTTTATCCTACCCAAATGGGTTCACCCATCCCAAATAGGGTATATTATATGGGTTTGGGCTTGGGTTAATGGATAAAACCCGTCTAAAGCTTGGGTTAATGGATAAAACTCGCCTAAATCGTTTAGGCCTGCCTAACCCAAGACCTTCCCGTGAAAAAATAATTTCTTTGGACAATAATTTTATCCCATGAGTCCATGACATCATAATTGGAATATAGTTTACAATCCAAGTTTTAAATCATCTAAATATTGATTTCTATATTTATTTAATTTAGGAATTACAATAGAAAAGACTGGAGAATATAATTCATAAAATATTTAAAGCTGTATTAATCGGGTTACTCAATCTTTATTTGTTTCGATAATTTTATATTTAGCCAATCTATTTGTAGGTAATTATTTTTTATTTCTGTTATTTTTCACAACTTAAAAAGAAAAAAGAAAATCATGAAGAGTTTGGATGTCAATTTTTATTATTTTATCGCCTTGTCTGTTATGGTTATTCAATTTCAAAATATTTATCTAGATTTGCTTTGTTAGATCATTTATAATTTATAAATCTAGTTTGAATTTCCTCGTTTATAACAATAAAAAATAGATTCATCGAATATAATTAAATCGTGTCGAAGTGTCTGACTAACACTTAATAAATTGAGACTAACACGAAAAGTTCAACAACATTAATTTCTAATATTATCTAACAAAGCATATCTTAATTGGGAAAATTATATATCATTAACTTACAAATTCATTTTTATTTTTTTTTACTATAAAATTTGACCATAATTTATAAAAAAAATTAGTTGAAAACTACTCTTGGTGACTAAGTTCAAAACACACGTAATCACCCTTTATATCATACATGATACATGACAATTAACATAGTACTTATCTTTAAATCCAAAAATAAAACTGAAACATATATGCTGCACTTGTACAACCTTTTCTCATAATATATACTAGTCACAATCTATATATTTTAAATTAAAATTATATCAATTGAAAGTATTTGTAATTGTATCGGTGACTAAGAGTAGGCAATAGGGTATACCGAAAAGAATAAATTTATGATCCTTCATCGGGCATCAGCTATGGCAGTTGGAGACACTACTGCTGCAGAGAGACAACTACATGAACTACAGCAGACCTCTGAGCACAACCAGTGTGGGATGGAGCCAGAATTTGAGCAGTGTTGTGATGAACAAATTGGGTTCCCTGCTGCTCGACAATTGGCAAAGAGGCTTGCTCATCTTCCTCTGGTTCTCCGCCATGGCCGGACTTTTCATCTGGAAGTTCCGGCAATACAGGCGCAAGACTGCCTTTCAGGTGATGGGCTACTGCCTAACAACCGCCAAAGGAGCCGCCGAGACCCTCAAGCTCAACATGGCCCTCATCCTTCTCCCCGTCTGCCGCAACATTCTCACACGCCTGAGATCCACCAGAGCCCGTCTGCTCATCCCTTTCGACGACAACATTAATTTTCACAAGGTAATTAACAACAACATAAGAAATAAAGCAATCTAGTTAGTTAACTCCATCGACTTAATGTCTCTCTGCAATGCATGCAGATGATTGCCTGTGCTATAGCCGTCGGCGTGTTTGTCCACGCCGGAATACATCTGACCTGCGACTTCCCCCGCATCGTCGGATCTTCGCCCGAAAAGTTCCAGCTGATTTCTACTGATTTCAAGGGCCGTAAGCCCACCTACACTGACCTTCTGAAAGAAGTCATCGGCTCCACCGGGATCGCTATGGTGGTGTTGATGATCGTCGCCTTCACACTAGCTACACGGCGGTTCAGAAGGAATGCCGTGAAGTTGCCGCCGCCGTTGAACAAGATCACTGGATTCAATGCCTTTTGGTACTCGCACCACCTTCTTGTTCTCGTCTACGTCTTGCTTCTCATCCATGGCACCTTCCTCTTCCTGGTTCATCGATGGTACCAGAAAACGGTAATGGGATTAATTAATGAATTTACGTACAACCATCTGTTAATTAATAATTAGCAGTCACTGACGTCATTTTCATCAGACATGGATGTACATTTCAGTTCCTCTGATTCTTTACATATCAGAAAGAAGCCTGAGAACTTGCAGATCAGAGCATTACGCCGTTAGGATTCTCAAGGTTTAATTTCGAATAAAAAATAATGTCGAGTTGCATTGAAGAAGATACATGAAATCATTTTGGACTTTTTTACAGGTTTCTGTGCTTCCAGGAGGCGTTTTTAGCTTGGTGATGGCGAAGCCGAATGGCTTCAAATATAAGAGCGGCCAATACATCTTTCTGCAGTGTCCTGCAATCTCTTCCTTCGAGTGGTAAATCTACTTACATTCGTGGTTTGATAATTAAGTCTATCCCAATATATATGTATTCTTTTGCCAGAAATTTGAATTTTTAAAAAATTAATTTGTGAGAAAATTTGAGTGTCTGCCGTTGAATTGAGCCTATAAATAAACACATCTTATTTTTAGTTACCAGCGCATTCATTTTCCGCTATTTTCTTAATTTTATTCTGCATTCGAACTCATTCTTTAGCTGAGTTATTAGTTTGCACAACACACCAACAAGCTTTTGTTTTTCCCCTCCTCAACTTTTGTTCTTTTCTTGAGTTAGAATTCTTAGTTTGTGACTTTGCACTTTTTTTATTAGTATTATGTTCGGAAATTGCTTTAGTTTGCTAAAATTAAACCAATTTATCTCCATTTTATCATTTCAACATTGGCGGATCTAAGTGTAAACCCCAAAAAGATTTTTATTTTTTTTGTTATATTACTATAATAATTTAATATTTTTATAGGATAGTCCCGTTAACAAAAAGTTATGAAGAAGAAAAAATAGTTAAAAATAAAGAATAAGATGATATGAGGACTCACAAAAATGGAAATTAAAAAATATATACTTTTTTATTTTTACTCAATATGATATTGTTATATAAAATATAATAGAGCCCTATTCGAAAATCTTGAATCCGCTACTGCATGTGAACAAACAATCATACGATGTAAATTCGGTTTAAAGAAAATGTATACATGCCTCACATTTTCTCTATACTTGCAGTACTTTTGATACAAATTACTAATAGTTATTTTGAGGTTCAACCATTGTTATTGTCACTAGGATGTATTTCCTGTTGTGTTTAGAAAGCAAAATGAATAATGAATTTGGGCTGCAGGCATCCATTTTCAGTGACTTCAGCACCGGACGACAACTATCTGAGCGTCCACATCCGCACAGTTGGCGATTGGACCAAAGAGTTAAAGCGTGTGTTCACTGAAGATAATGGTTCAACATGTGTGATTGGTCGGGCCAAGTTTGGAGCAACCGGAAACGTTAATCAAACAGGGTACGTACGTAGCTCTCTCTCTCTCTCTCATATGTTTTTATGTGGATCAACAAGATTGAATGATGACATTGCAGCTTGCCTAAATTGCTCGTTGACGGACCCTACGGGGCCCCCGCCCAAGACTACCAGAACTACGACGTGCTGCTGCTCGTCGGACTCGGAATCGGGGCCACCCCTTTCATAAGTATCCTCAAGGATCTCTTGAACAACACCAGACAGGACGATCAACTGCAGGTACGTACGTAACCACAAGTCAATCATTAAAATTAATTAGCTTTTAAAATTATTGCATATTTTAAAAGGAAGGATGGATGATTGTTTGATAGGATTCTAACACGGAGGCGAGTCGATCGGACGACAGCTCCAACAGTTTTGCTTCATCGTACGATACATCCAGCGGGAAGAAGAAACCACAGAGAATAAGGAATGCTCATTTCTATTGGGTGACGAGGGAATCTGGATCGTTTGAGTGGTTCAAGGGAGTTATGAATGAGGTAGCGGAGATGGATCACAAGGTACTAGTTGACTTCACTCATTAATTATGTAGATGTAGATTAGAACAAATTAACACCTTCTGAATCTTACAGCATTAATGCTTCTCTAACAGGGCCAAATCGAGATGCACAATTATTTAACCAGTGTTTACGAAGAGGGGGATGCCAGATCCACTCTTATCACCATGGTGCAGGCCCTCAACCACGCTAAACATGGAGTCGACATCCTCTCTGGAACTAGAGTAACATACAAATGCATCTGCTTTGCCTCTGTCTCTCTCTTTTCAATCATTTGATATATAACTCATGTTTCAGGTAATAACGCATTTCGCAAGGCCCAATTGGAATCAGGTGTTCCACAAAGTAGCTGCAAAGCATCCATGCTCTACAGTAGGTAAAAAATATATACTCCATATTTGCTTGAAAGTTCATTATTGGAGCCGCAAATCTGGTTTGTGCGAGTTTTAATAAATCATAAATGTGCAGGTGTTTTCTATTGCGGCATGCCTATTTTAGCAAAGGAGCTGAAGAAGCTATCACAAGAATTGACTTACAAAACGTCCACAAGATTTGAGTTTCACAAGGAGTACTTCTGAACCCACAAATCAAACTTGGTGGAAATTTGTAATTATTCATGTTCAAGAGGATACATACATATATATATATATATACATACACACATACATCAATTTATTTTGAAAATTGTAAATTCACAAAAGAAATCATATTCATACCTATATACAAGTAGAGATTTCTCATGATGGAATGTTGTAGTACATCACATGAAACAACAAACTGTCTATCGTACACCACTTTATAACTTTACTCTTCCTGTTTCTGTTTTAAGATAAGTAGATTCCCAAGAAGAACAGAGGATGGTGGAGTTACTATTACCCCTGTTCTACACACTAGGGGCAAAAATAAGTCAGATGGTCTTCGGGGTAAGAATAACGAAACTGTTGAATGTAAATCGAATTGGATTTTGGACGGAATAAGCATATATTTCAGTTTGAAATCAAACTTAGCTTCAATTCGAATTCGATTTATTAGTTTTGGGTTCATTTGAAATCGAACCCACCAAATGCAATATATTTTTATTTATTTTTACTATTTCTTATTATATATTTTCAAATTTTAATTAGTAGATTTATGGTTTTGATAATACATTATATATAATATATTATATAAGATTAAAAATATTTTTAAAATTTATATAAGTAATAATAATAATTATAACAACAATAATAATGATAACCATAATAACAAGACTATCCTCGTCTCGTCAGTGACGAGCATCTAATAAAATATTTATTTTTGTTCATCACTGTACAACCTAAAATTTACTATTGTTAACTTACTCCATGAGTGACATAATCCAATGTGATTTTATAATTAAGATATTAGCTTTCATTCTTTTCATCTATATAAAAATACTTTAAATTCACAAATAAATAAATAAATTATATGCAATGAGAATTCATAATTTATATGACAATTAAAAAAAATACAACAATTAATAAAAAAATAAAATATATAATAATTGTTGATGGTCAAAATAATTGGTCCGATATTAAAAACTCCCGGTCTGTGATCAGAAGACCCGCCGATTGAAGTCTGCAATTCATTTAGCCCGTTAAATCCATCAAAAGGCCCACATGGCCCATAAGCAAACTAAACCCCTATAATTATAAATACCCAAACTCTGGTGTATCAAGTGGATGCTTTCAGTTGACTTATATAGAGAAATATATATATCCCTTTCATGAATTGTATCACCAAGATGAATAAAAACTAGAACACCAAGTGGATGTCGAGCGCAAACTCGAACCACTATAAATGTCGTGCCCTTTATTTTACCAAGGCATCTTCCACTAACAATCAGCATCGGCCATACCTCACACGATCGGAACGACCATACTTCTCTGGCCTGCCTTCACCGCGACGCATATGTGAGCAGATCGCATCACCCGCCACCGTGCCATACTGCGATGCCAATGCACGACACCCTCGTGCCTGTCACCTCTGCGACACCTCTGCGCACAACCTTCCAGATCCGCTGCTGCCACGCAGAACCCCATTCTAGGGTTCCACCGCACCTCTCTTGCCGCCACCACGGGGGCTGCACTTCCCCATCCGAGCGTCGCCATTTTCCCCTACCTCTGCCTCTGCCAGCCATGACGATAACAGCAGCCGGTACACACCGGATCTCGCACATGAGCTGCGCATTGCAAGTGTACGCAGAAACCTTGGCTAGGATTCCACCGCCAACCACCTAGGGGCTGCGCCGCACCCATATCGCCCGCGACCTCACCATATGTGCTGCACAATATCGTGCCCTCTGCTGCCGCCGCACGACCATCATATCGAGACCCTTCCTTGTCTTTGATTTGTGGCTTGTTGGGGTCGAACATAAAACCCAAAATATAGAGGCCCAGTGTGTCGGCCCAAAAATATCATGGGGCTGGCCCATAGATCTACGAGCGGATATAGAAGTCTGTCGAAGTAGTTCGAGGGAGTTCAATAGACAGATTTCGACAAGAGGTAGTCCGAGGAGTTGACCGAAAATGAATGTGGTCCCCATAAAGGCGAATATAATTATGAAAAGTGAATCTCTCGGAAACTGACGCCCAACGGAATGAAATCGGCAATAAAGGCCAATGAGAATCACGAAATTAAAGGGGGGAGCCGTTATATGGAGCTCTATATATATTTTGGGAAAGACGCATTTGATGGCGGATGGAAGAGTGAGAACGCGCAGCCACTAAGCTTAGTCTAAAGATTCCAAAAAGCTACAGTTCGAAGCAGCTCAATTAGTCCAGAATTTATTTCTTATTCATTTTTTGTTTTTTGTATTAATTCAACTCTATTGTTAATCTTATTCTCGTTAGCCATTCTGTCATTTTCATATTTAAAAAATACAAATCGTTCTTGGGCTCCCAATCAAACACAAAAACACCCGCAACATGGCTCGACTGAGTATTTATCGCCCTGCCAATATTCGTATCGACTGCAGTTCTGTTTCTCAAGATCATGTGTGATAGATGTTTGATAGTTATCTCACGAGAATTTCTCAGCTTTTCTCTCATTTAAATTTAAAGCATTGAATTTCTCCTTGTCAATTTATCTGTTTCCAGACTTAATCACTTTGTTCAATCATGTATTCCCAACAGAATTTACACTATAACAGCAGTCTGAGAGAATCTCGTTCTTCAAGCATGTTATTCTTCACAGGTAGCTTGACGCATGAGCATCAAGTCCTTGTATCTGCAAAGGGCAAAGCTCATCGATCAATAAGAGTCCCTTATGGATCAGTTGTTGTTTAAGATTAAACATGAAGCAATGTGTCCGATGAGTGCTGAAGTCTTTAATATACTAGAGGATATGATTTTGCCTGGGATTTGCCCGGGTGTACAAACATTTTCCGGGTTGATGCATAATTATGCACTTCAAAGAGACATCTGGTTGGAGATAGCAAATATGTTGTCGGAGTAAAAAAAGACTAGCTTTTAGTATTGTTATATATGCCGTGAAGTGACCTTCTCAACTATTTGCTGGAATTCTAGTTAAATATTCTCCTTATCAGGTACCATTGTTCAACTCACACTAACCCTCATATTTCTGTTGATATTGACAACTCAAATGCCATCTTTTAGTACTCTTTAAATGGAATATCAACATTCTGGTTCTTTTTCCAGTTATATCATCTATAGTTTGAGAAAGCAAAGATCTCGATATATATAACTTGCTTCACTATTAAATAGTGTGCTCCACTTTCAATATTAAAAAAAATTGGCATTGGTTTGAACTATATTTAATTGGAAGTTGCGTCTTCTTGACATGAAACTTGTAGCAGCTTGGCATAGATGTGAATCTCTATTCTTTGGTCTTTGGTGAATTATTCTGTGTTAAACGATGCAGTAAGTTGTGCTTATTACTTTGTCTGTTTCTTCCTCCAAACTAGAAATAACTTTTGTTGGAAAAAAGTTAGTAATATTTATTCATTGATTTGCTAATTCACTGTTGGTTTGTTCTCTTGTGTCTCCCTCTTTGAAGATGGCGATATCTTTCAATAGGTAAGTCAAACTATAGCTATAGAGCATAATGATTATATTGTTTTTTCAATAGATAATCCTTTGTTATTGAATTTAGCATATTTGTAACTGCGTCGGTAGAATTCTTTTTATGTTCATTTGCTCAAGTTTGGAAGTTGAGATAGCAATCATCTAGGATTGTCTGTTGCCTCTGTGAAGTCGGTCACTTGACCTTAAGGAATCTAAATTCATATCTTTTCAAACTCCGCACTTTGCCTTTGAGCTTAGATGATTCTCTGCCTTAGATCAGGGATTACAATCATGGTCGTGAAACTTACTTCTTTATCGGAATCTGCTCAACATCCTTGATTTTGAGCCTCTTAAAACATTTTTTCAATTCTTCTGCCATTTTAATGATGCTACATCGGCATAGCTCTTTCGACTTAAGGCATAAGCAACAAGATTGGATTTTCCAATTTGTTAATTTATGGTTACATGGTAGTCTTTCACCTACCCTAATCATATTCAACTTATTCTATTCGAAGAAGTATTTCAAACTTTTTCTATCCATGCATCTCCATATTTTCAGTGCATGTATGATAGCAAACGAGTTCCAAATCATGAGTTAGATAATTAATTTCATGTACTCGCAATTGTCGTGATACATATGCTATTATTTTTCCTATTAGCATCAACACACATCATATCCCATTCTTCAAAGCATCTGTGACTTTGCCTTTTTCAGGTAGGGCTAATACAGGTGTAGTGGTTTGCATTTTTTTAGCTTTTGGAAGTTGTTTTCACAGTTGTTGGTCCACTCGTACTTGATGCCCTTTCTCAATAATTGTGTCATTAGCATTGCTATTTTCAAGAACCCTTCGATGGAGCATCAGTAATATCCAACCAATCATAGAAAGCTCCGAATCTTGTTTGGGTTCGTTGGCATTTTCCATTTTCAAATTGCTTTAGTTTTTTTAGGATCAACCTTCATTCATTCTACTAAAATGACGTGGCCTAGAAACATGACTTCCTTGAACCCAAATGCACATTTATTAAACTTTGCATAAATTCTATTCATCCTCAACGTTTTTAGAATGGTTCATAAATATTCTTGGTGCTCTTCTTCTCCTTTGGAGTAAATGAAGATATCATCTATGAACATAATAACAAAATGGTCAATAAAATAATAGAAGACTCTATTCATAAAGTCTATGAATTCCGTTGGTGCGTTTGTTAATCCGAAAAGCATAACTGTGAATTTATAGTGTCCATATCTCATGCAAAACGGTTTATTGGATGTCCATTGATAAACACTCGTTTTGTGCATTCTACTAATATGAATCAGCTCACTTTTGACCTTAGATTAGATCATTACGTGGTGTTCTCATGTATTATTCGCATTCCTTGAAGAATTATTACGTTTGGGTTGTTTCTGGTTGTTTATGCAGATTTCATGCACAATTGAGTTGTTTTCAAGATATGATCGAGCACCATGAAGCTAGTTGATGTGTCATTGCACGAGGAAGGTGAAAAAGTGAGAAGAGATCGACGAAAAGCTTCAAAAATCCAGTCGCGACCTGAACGGCGACCCAAATTATGTGATCGGCAGTCGCCGATCATGCATTTGGGCTGCCAAACACGTAATTCTCACATTTTCCTTCCGCACATGAACGGTGATCTAGCTGCATGATTGGCGACCGCCGTTCATGCTTTTAGATCGCCGATCATGTAATTTCTGGGTATTTGGTTCGCCACATGGACGGCGACCTAGCTGCATGATTGGCGACCGCCGTTCATGCCCTTAGGCCGCCGATCGTGAAAAATCCTGGGCTTGCTATGGTGCACGGATGGCGACCCGAGCACACGCTCGGCGGTCGCCATCGACACATTTTGGGTCGCCGATCGTGACTTTGTGGGCAAAAATTGATCCCAATCCCATATCTTTTTGGGTTTGAACAAGATAACTAAAAATAAAGGCTTCCAAGACTCAAAGAGGGTTACTTACTCTAATATTTCTTATCGATCATTGAGAGAGAGAGGGAGAATTCAAGGTCACAGAACTGAAGATTCAAGATTGAAGATTAAGTTTTTAGTTTCATGTTTTCTAAGTTTTCCTCTTCTTTATTTCTCTATTTTGTGGAATTTAGTATGATTGGCTAAATCCATATTGGATTCTAGGGTTTTGAAACTTGTTGACATTCATTCAATTGTTTATAGGATTTGATTTTCCTTTTTCATTGATGTTTTAATTACTGCTGGGGTTTTCTTTAATTACAAGATATTGGCCATTGATTGTAATTCGAATTGGTAATTTTTGAACCGAGAGGTCTAGATTATTGATTAAGATGCAGAGTAATTAAATTTGATAGGTCAATTGTCCGAGAGGAATTTGAACTGTTAAAGGGTTTTTGAAATCTAAGGTTTTATCAAGAGTAAAAGTTCTTTTGCGCATCCGAGAGGAGTCACTAGGTCGTTTATTTCTATGTTATGGTTGAGAATCCGAGAGGTCGCCTGATAACAATTATGAGATTAACTCACATCCTTGGAAATTAAATTGGAATTGAATTGTATAAATGATTGTTTGATAGTTCTTCAAAGTGGATTACCCTAGAATCCTAGCTTCTCTTATTTTCTAAACCTTAATTATTCATTTGTCTACTTTTATGATTATTTCTCAGTTTTAAGTAAACCCAAACTTTTTATTCGGATCGTCTAAATAGTAATAAAATAACTGTGCTTTAGTGCTTGAGTGTATTTCGAATCTGCAATCTTCGTGTTCGATAAATTATAACTTGCCCTCTGCAGTGGTCTGTACACTTGCAGCTATAGCGTGTTGAAAAATACGCTATCATCCATCTCTCCAACTTTTAACTGATGGCATCTTGACTTGAGATCGATCTTGGAGAATACACTTGCTCATCTGAGCTGGTCAAATAGATTGTCGATTTTGTTACGAACAAAACAAGTGCTCCCCAATGCGACACAATGGGGCGTATAAATCCAAGATCTAGAGAAACATAAAAAAATGCACACACAGGATGTACTCTTATTGGGATTGTTTACTAAAAGTATGATTGATATATTGGAAAACCAGGTAGTTCGATACACTGAAAATAATTAACGACTTGCAAGAAATAACACCTCCTATTTGAATTAACAAACATACAACGTGAACAACTATATCCTATTATCTCACCAATAGGGAGGATCACATGGTGTGTAAAAGATAACATCGATCGTATGAATCATTTGACAAAGGGAGATATAAGCATTTATCACGGTTGAGACAGTTATTCGATAGATTGTCTATACAAGCTGCTGTAAGGATTTTCACAACCGAATCACAAAATCCAAGTAAGTCGAACCATTCATGGATGTTGAAAACAATTACCATTTGATAAAAACCTTATCCATGCTCCTATGAATTTAAAGCGATGATTTTAGGAATACCTTTTATATTTGTAGGGCTTGAATCTAAAATGCGTTGAATCCGAATAAGATTCTATCATGCACACAATTCAAATCTACGGAAGAAGAATTAAATGTTTTGCACTTTAATTAAAGACTGAATTGAAAATAAAGAATAAGAATCATGTGTTCTCCAGATCAATCAGATCTATATCCTTTTGTTTTTCAATCATGCTATTGGTGAGAATTCCAAAAGATTGCACTGCACGAGACGGAGTCGAATTTCTTCTCTCCCACTATAGGTAGGCGCCGCCCTCTCTCTCCTCTATAGGGTTTCAGTTGTTGTGACTTAACTTATGAAATTTGAGGAGAGATCGGGCTATTATAATATTATGATTGAAACCCTAATGGGCTCCTCTTAAGCAATTTATTGGGTCAGATCTGGGACATGATGCTAATAATAAAGTGGGCCTACGAATTAATTAATTTCCATATCCACAACCCGTGACATAATTAATTAATTAATATTAATTAATTTTACCAGAGAATTAATACTGACCTACCCCTTTATTACCACATTATGAGAACGGGTTGCATCGACTCGGTGAATCCCCATATTTTAGGTTACTGGATATTCATTCATTAATTGGAGCTTTTGAAAAACTTCACATAATCAATTAATATCTTATTATCCTGAGTAGTAACTCTCAAACTTTATCATCTATGCTTGAACTTAATCACCTTGTAGGACTTCAGCACGACGAACCTTATTGAGCTCTTCAGGGAATGTCCCCATCCTAATACTCAGATATAATAATCTAACCTCAGTCATTAGAACGTTCTACACAAACTGTTGTCACCTAAGATGCAGATATACGAGCACATTAATCAAGCTCTCCACCATGGCAAGTCAAAGTGACATACAACATGTGTATACTTCTAAACCTTCGTTAGGGTTCAGACTCAACCAAGTAACGAGATCTTGTTTCTTCTTAAGTCAGACAGAAGAACATTTCTCTTTGTGGTCCTATCAATACGCAATTACACGTACCAACGTTTCAACTGATCAAGACAAATCACTTCTTTCCGACTATGTTGCAGCCTACACCGACAGACTTAATATTGTCTCGGCTTTGATAACAATATTTATATCTCGTTAGGTCAAACAATCCATATGGTGTTTTGCGATCTCCTACACACCGTATGATCTTCCATCGACGAGATAAGATGATTCAATTGTTCTCGCAAGTATGTTTGTTTAACAGATATGAGATAAGACAAATTTATACAAATTAATAATAAATACTTTCAGCGTACAAAATCCAACAACTGCGATACAGTCAGGTCATATAAGTGGCTTATCATGGCTACTTTGACGTTTCGGTACAACTCTATGTAATGAAGGCTGAACATTGAGATGAGCCATTCAATCTAACACATGAATGACTTAAGATCTCATAAACTTGTTAGGATCTTAAAGCCTAATGAAGGTTAAGAAGCATACATAAGTTGACGTTACTTTGACATGCTCTAGTAAGGACTCATACATGCAATTATATATCGACCTCTCAGGTCACAACAATTTGTGTGTGTCTTTCTTCAGTTGGATTTAAGTAACAGTATACACTTTAGGATTGTGGCATCCCCTCAGGAGGCCACTAAGTTCGTTATGCTAAGTCTTGTAGGCTGAATCTCGATTCAAACATAATTGAAAAGTGTTGAGTGGTACAACTTAGGATTAAAATATATTAATTAATTGTAGTTGTTGTAATATGCTAGATTAATTCAAGAATGTCTGTAAATCTTAAATATGGGAATTAACCAAGTCGATGCAACTCACTCGTTATAACATGGCAATAAAGGGGTAGATTATAATTAATTCTCTTGTGACATGAATTAATATTGTTAAAATTAACTATGTTTTGGGTTTAACTTCGGAATTCATTAATAAGAGGCCCATTTTATTATTTCATGTGATCCCTATTATGACCCACAAACTGTTCGGAACCCATTAGGGATTCATGCCCTATTTATAAATAACATTATCTCCTGAGTATAACATAACATAGTTGCAATTATTCATCTAGAGAGAGAGGGCGACAACTACAATGTAAGCGATGAAGAAATTCGAGCTCTTCGAGAAAAGTGCATTCTTGTATCGTATCCTCACCAGATTTTGAAGAGCAAAAGAATACATTAAATCTGAAGGAACACTTGAAGATCAAGAATTTTGTAGTGATCTCTCTTGTATCAAGTATTCTTATAAATCTATTCTATGCATTTGATTATGTAGGAGCATGTATATGGTCTGTTTTCATGTTTAGTCATAGATTTTATTTCGATATCAACAAATCTATTCAACTAGGGTTAGTTTAAATATGCGATTCAGTTCGATTACTGTAGACTAAGGGCCTGCAACTCCTGCCCCTTCAATAAATTAGGTAGACCTTGGTCACTCAGACTCAACCAATCGAAGATAGAAGAATTCTCTTCTTCAGTCGGAGAGACTATCGGGAATGCCTAAATTAGAATCTCACTATTGGACAGGGCCGCTGAGTAAAATAATAACAATATTGTTGGTCCCCAAAGATCAGAGTCGTCGTGGTTATTAACAGAATACACACACGAAGTGCAGCGGAATATATTGCATTTTCTTGTACTTAGATTATTCTCAAATTTATCTTCGTTAGGGTTTTCTTAGGTAGCCTTTTCAATTATACGCTAGTAACGTGGTTACTAGGTTTTAAAGCATGATGGTTTTAGAAACGGTAACAACAAGACAACACACAATTTATAGTGGTTCGATCAAGTGATCTACGTCCACTCCTTAGCCGAATCGCTAAGAATTTCACTAGAAAGTATACGGTGTACAAAGAATTGCCTTCCCTGTTCAGCAGCCAGCCTTCTGAGAATCTGTCTGCTTCACGGCTATCTTCTGATACTCCGGACTTTCTTGGCGTAGCTCCAGCTGAGTCAAGGGCGCACCTTTGTAAAACTCGCTTTCACCACTTACTTTGGAGTAGTTTAGAGTTCTCTCCGAACTATCAAGTGTGCTTGGCTTCAATGCCCGCCTTAATCAATTTCTTCACACAAAATTGACTGCTGGATGCTCTCCTCAATTGGAAAGAGATCCCAATGAATGAGGATTCTTGAACCAGTTCAAGAATCACCTGGACGAATGTCAAACGTGGTAAGACACTCGGAATGTTGAAGGCCTTTTTGTATCTCTTGAATTCGCCTTTCAACTGGACTACTCTCTTGCCTTTTTTGCCTTTTTGATTCTTTCGTATATTGTGTATCTGATCTGAGAGTGAGTAGCTCCTGCATCATCATTTGACTTCCCTTTTATAGTAATGATCTTGAAGTCTGGGTCGATAGATCCGTTTAGACACAACGGATCTTTCTCCTTAAATGCGGGTGGCTAATTATTGATTATTCTGCTTTCTGACAGGCTTTTTGTCCTACTTCTGACATGGCTATTTGTCGCACATTGGTCAGAGTGGCGGCGTAGCAGTCCTCTAGTTTGCTTTGCTGAGCTTCTGCTAGTACGAGATGCTGGGTCTTTTTCAGCATGTTTTGTCTGCTGCTCCAATTTGATCTGCTAGCATCTTCAGCGGTCAAGGATGCGTTTGTCGAATGCTTTGAGTGTTGATCTTCTTAGCATTCTTAATATGCATAACCTTCAGCATTTGTTCGATGTTTGCTGAGATATTTCGATAGGCCTATTCTATTACAACACGATGTTTTAACCTATACAGGACATTACATCGGATGCTAAGCTATGCTAAGGTTCAGCAATGATCGACCGTTTACTAAGGTTTGATCCAACAAAACCTTTTACAATTTGAACCTAAGGGTAAATTACAAATATTTTCCCAACAAATCGTCCTCAAAATTCTCCAACTTGTACATATATAACCACTCTCGAGGTGAAGGAAACCTCATGCCATGGTTTATACACAAGAAAATAGAGCCCAACATATGACACTAGGCCACAAGTGCCAATTGATCATACCAGTCACAAATCCATTCAATGAAGGGGGTGTGGAAGAAAACCCAAACCATTGTGAATCGCTCGAAGGCTTATCATGACTTTCCTTAGTAGTAGACTTAGCAACCTATAAAATGATGAGTGGATCAAAGGGTCATTATCACTCGACACGATCGACTCGTCTCAATACTGTCATGAAGTCAGAAGAAAGCCTACTCCTATGGGAATCAAGTTCGTCCACCCCCCACCCCACCCCCAAAATATGCAGTAGCCCTAAGCATGCTTAAATGTAAGAATAGTCACACACAACCGATGCATACTTCTGAACCTTTATTAAGATTGAAACTCAACCAAGTCATAAGATCTAGTTCTTCTGATGTTAGGCAAAAGAACATATCTCACCATGGTTCAATCAATATGTAACCACACGTACCAACATATCAAGGGATCGAAACAAACCACTTATAACCGAATATGTTGTAGCTTACACCAACAGACTAATCCTCAAGTTGTCTCAACTGTGATATGATTTATATCTCACTAGATCAAGTGATCCATACGGTCTTCTGTGATCTCTTACACGCTGTATGATCACCTTATTGACAAGATAAGAGGATACTATTGTTTACACAAGTATGTTTGTTCACAAATATGAGAAAAGTGAATTATATACACAACATAAAAAATGCTTTCAGTATACAAATCCAACACCTCTTACAGGCGACGAGCCCTACGATTGGGGTACACACATCCCGAGGGGTACACACTCCCAAAACTCATACCTAAAACATAGAATGATTGGAAACATAGTCCTGATGGGCCACACACATCTAAATTAAATAAAAATATTTACGGAGCCAAAAAGCCTCTGAACCAATAAATGCAACCCTGTACCGCTTGGCACCTCCAGATACAACAATTCTAGGTAAGGGATTTACATCCACAAAAAAATCACACAGGAGTCCTCAAGAGCCTCAATACCTGGGTACACACTCCCAAAAGCTAGAACATGGACCCCTTGTAGGTTCGAGTATCCGGCCACAAACTCGCCTTAATAGGAGAAAATTGAACTCTGGTGTTTTATATTTTAGCTAACGTAACTAGCTTTAAGTTTATTCCATAGAAAAACATCCCTTATTACTCTGAAAAATAAAGAGACAATTGTTAGGGGTCAAAGCAGTTTGGCCCACAAACAAGGGCAGGCCAGCAAGCCCAAGCGAGGTCCATGGCCCAAGAAAGTTGGCCAACAATAAATACAAACATCGTCAAGGGTCCACCTGACCATGCAGCTTCGTAGCAAGTGGGCCGTCTCGTAAGAAAACCGGTCTCTTGAACCATGGCTCCGCATATATGGATGATGGACCATGACCATGGACGGAACCCATCCGACAAAGAACTACTAATTCTGGTGGGTGATACACCCCTGCCCTGCCCCTGCCTTACACTAAATAAGATCGGAAAGCCAACCTACGATCTCCGCTCGACTAGCCACTATTTCACATCTGTATTTGGGACACCATTATTTCTATTAGAATTTTCGTTGAATGGAACATTAAACCGTTGAGTTTTCCCTATCATCATAAAGTTGATGTATAATTTCAACATTTGTTTAAAAATATACATAATGAACAATATATTTAAATAAAATTACAATAATTTATTATATTTTTGCTCAATTACTTAACTTAAATACTGATGCTAAACATTTAAGTCTTATGTCTTCAACGCGGTTCCCACATTGCTTTTATTAATTGATCAACATGTGTAAGTTGTTTATCAAACATTCGGCCAAAGAATCACCTTACACTATTTTATTCAAATATTTGGTCACCTAAAAACTTGTAAAAGTGAGATGACAACTCACTTTATTCAAATCGATTTAAATTGATATCATTAATTCTAATTAAAAAAATTTCATGAAGGAGATAAGTAGTGTTGGAGATCCATGACCAAGCCATGATCTATCATAATCGATCTTTTCTACGACTCTAATTAACAATAACATAAGATTAATAAAATAGAATATGAAAATTAGATAGAAAATCTCCTATGATTTAAACCATGTTCTATTATTTTATATGTACAGTCTTAAATTTAAACAAATTTATTAGACTTGAGCCACCCTCCTTCGACCAACTTTATTATTTTTGAACTCATAAATTTATGCCCTATTGAGCCTATATAAATTTAACCTACACTTTAATTACTCTTTTTTTTCTAACAAGAAAATATCATTTTTTACACTTGAATTTTATTTATTTATTTTTTATAAAAAGATTACATAAATACAAGTAACATTTAGCGAGATTTAGTAAATAACTACCCTTTTTTAAATTTTAAATGATACTCCCTCCGTCCCGTTAGAATAGGCTCACTTACCGAATTCGGTGTTCCAACTAAATTGGCTCCTTTCCAAAAATGGCAACCTTTTCACACTCAACAATAAAATATCCATTCCACTAACTCATTCTATACTCATAACTCTTAATTTCCGTGCCAAAAAGAAAGGGGCCTATTAAACTGGGATGGAGGGAGTACTTCTTGTTGGTATCTTTCATCGGACTTGAGGCCCAAAAGATTTAAGATGGTGAATATCGCCAATTAGAAGTTAGAAAATGCACGATTTCATCTAGGATAACTATCTCAACACCAGTGCTAGGCCTATATAGACCGAAAAATATTATAATAATAACAAAAAAAATCTTTCCAACTAGAAAGAAAAATGTGAGTGTGTTGAATGGTAGATGGTCTGCTATGTGCATGCATGCTGGCATAGGTGTAGACAATGCTAACTATCAATTTAGTTATAATAAAAAAGGATGTGTTCTCAATCTTGGTTTTGGAATCTTCTGTCTCCTAATTTCAATCATTCGTTGGACAGAGACAATATGCTGGAAATCTCAAGAATTAGAGTGAGGAAAATTAAAGGTTTTGTAAGTTTTGTTTATGGGATTTTTGGTGTGGTCTCTTAAGTGTGATCTTTTTAATTATGGAGTGTTCACACTAAGATGAAACCTATAAATAGAGCTCTCATTCTTATTTACAAAACACGCCAAAACAAGAGTTCTCTTCTCTCTTCTCTAACTCTTATTCTCCATTTGAGCTTTTGTTAGCTTACAAAAGTAATCTTTTTTTTCTTTTTTCTCTCCTTAGCTCTTGTTCCTTCCTTGGGCTAAATTCTTTGTTCATGCTCCCCTTTTGATCAAGTTTGAGCATTACTTTAGTACTTTGAAAGTACACCAGTTTGTCCATTGTATCCTGGGAATCAATCACTCATACGAGACGATTTGATTTAAGGAAATTGTTATCTCCACTTGCCTCGGATATCTTAACCCTTTTTACTTTGTACGCATAGAGATAATGTTACTATGAGGTACAATTTTTTGTTACAACAACGTTGTCATTATCATTCTATTCAATGATATATACAATAATCTCAAACAAAGTTCACTTCTCAAGATGTTGGCTAAATAGAGAAATGATGTCGTTGTTGATGCTACCACTATGAGAAGCCCCTATCAAGCATTTTGATATGCCAGAGAAATTCATTGGCATGAATTTCTAACATTGACAACAAAAGATGTTGTTCTACTTCACAACGTTGATCCTTGCTCGATTCTTGACGGAATATGCTCCAACTCTGGGAGAAGATGTTGATGCCCAAACTGTCACCGCGCTTGATGCATGGAAGCACTAAGATTTCTTGTGTTGAAATTATATGCTCAACTGCTTGGTGGCTACACTATATAATGTGTATAGAAAAATAAGCTCGCAAAGGAATTATGGGAGTCCTTAGAGAAGGAGTACAAGACTAAAGATAATGGAGCTAAGAAGTTTCTAGGCGGTTGATTTCTTGACTACAAGATGGTCAACTCAAAGACTGTGGTCACTCAAGTACAAGAGCTTCAAATAATCTTGTATAAGATTCATCCTAAAAAGATGGTTTTGAGTGAAACATTCCTAGTAGCTGCCATAATTGCAAAGCTACCACCAAGTTGGAAAGATTTCACGAACTTTTTGACTCACAAGAAACATGTGATGATAGTGGAAGAGCTCCTTGTGAGACATCACATAGAAGAAGACTATAAAGGCTATGACAAGAGGTTGTTCAACCCTCAAGTGGCTAAAGACAATGTGATTAAGCATGGTGATAGCTCAAGGCATAGCGCTAACAAACGGTCTAATTTTGCAGGAAAAAAGTAATTAGGACCAAAGAAGGAGAGCTTCAAGGAGCGATTCACAGGAAAATGTTACAACTGTAACAAGATTGGTCATAGAGTTGTTGATTGCAAAAATCCTCAACGGAACCAGAAAGCCCACATGATGGAGAACATCACAAAGGATGTTGATGAGATGCATTTGGTTGTTGTGATCAAAGAGGTGAACCCTGTAGGTTCCTATCTACGTGAATAGTGGATTGATATGGGTGCTACCCGTCATGTATGTTCAAACAAGGAGTTGTTTAGTGATCTTGTTAAAAACATGGATGGCGAGAAGATTTTCATGGGAAATTCTTCCACATCTAATGTGAAAGGCCTCGAAAGGGTGTTGTATTTTCTTCAGATTTGTAGCGATCTTATCGCTGGTTCGTTGTCTAGCAAACATGGCTTTCACATGGTTTTTGAGTCAGATAAGGTTATCTTGACCAAAAATGGAGCATTTGTAGGAAAGGGTTATGAATGTAATGAGCTTTTTAAGATCACTATAATGGCTATCAAACCCACTTCTAATAATGAAGTGAACTCTTCCGTTCATATGAGTCTTTCATATTATGGTATGGTGGACTAGGACATATTAATTACAACACGTCGTGCAGTTTAATAAGTTTGAAAAGCATACATATGCACCATATTGATTCTACACACAAGTTTCAGACGTGTATTGAAGCTAAGTTAGGTCGAATTTCTTTAAAAAATGTTGAAAGAAGTACTAAACTACTTGACCTAATCCACACAAATATGTGTGATCATAAAACAGTGCCCTCACGAGGTGGTAACAAGTATTTCATCACTTTTATTGATGACAATGTTAAGTTTTATTAGGTGTATATTCTAAAAAGTACAGATGAAGCTTTAGAGAAACTTATTCTCTATAAAACTGAAGTGGAGAATTAACTTAGCAAAACGATTAAGGTGTTAAGAAGTGATAGAGGAGGTGAATATGAATCACCTTTAGCTAACTTTATTGCCGAAAAAGGAATAAAGCATGAGATGACTTCACCTTACTGCAACAAAATGGTACTGCAGAATAAAAGAATAGAACATTAAAAGAAATGATGAATACATTACTATTAAGTGTTAGGTTGTCTCAGAACCTGTGGGGGGAAGTTGTGTTAACAACCAATTACTTTTTAAATAAGGTGCCCCAAAAAAAGTTAAATGAAAGTTCGTATGAATTATGGTATGCAAGACACCATCCTACAAATACTTTGCGAGTGTGAGGGTGTGTTGCCAAGGTAGCTATACCTACACCAAAGAAGGTGAAAATTAGGCCAAAAGCTATAGATTGCATATTCATTGGCTATGCAAATAATAATATGTTAGAAACTAGGAAACTGGTTTATCCCTTATTTGATATTTAGGTGTGTCAAAACCAGCTCTAAGTTTCTAATAAGTTTCTACATGTAATCCTTATATATGATGATTCTAGTTGTAATAGAAATTAGACACTGGAACCTCTAAAGATCAAGAAGACAGAGATCTAGTTTCTAAACTGAAAGCTAGAAAAGAGAGCACGAGATGTTGAAATCAAGTTTCAGAACTTAAAGAAGAAGAAACTAGAAACTAGAAATCATAATTCTAGTTTCTAAACTTGAAACTTGAAAAGACTAGAAAGTTAGTTTTTGAAAACTGACTTTTCACCAAAGGAAACCAGAAACTTGAAAACTAGAGGATTCAGTTTTCAGTTTCAAAGCTTAAAGAGCACGTGAAAAACGAGAAGACAAAATGAATCGAGTGGAACATAAAGTCTTATCCAAGATTCCTTAAAGAAGTCTACACTTAATTATATATGAGGAATCTTAAGTTTTTAAGTTCCTCAGACTGAAACTCACTCTGACAGGGAGCAGGTGAAAAGTACATTGCGAAAGTCAAAAGCTGATCAGAACAGTAGCAAAGCAGACTGCTATAGCAAAGAAGAATGGCGATGATTGGACGACATACCCTTTGTCTCTAATGGATGAGTCTTGTCTCTAACGTACGAGATTCGAATGGTCGACTAATCTGCCTATAAATAGCAGACCACCACTTCAAAGGAGAGCACCTAAATCTATCTTTTGAACTAGCAGAAACTCTGTCAAAGTAAAAGCTCAAAACTCTCAAAAGCACTTTGAATTTCCATGTTCTTTCGAGAACACGAGGCTTAGCTTTCAAACACAAGCAAATCATAATAAACACAACAATCAGTTTTCCTTCTAGAATTCTGATTATCATGCGTAATAGCCAACCACCTGACATTCTGGGAAGAACAACAAACATCCACCATTCCAGTTCAAAAGCTGCGAGGTGCGTCCTCACTTCAAGACTGAATAAGAAAGCAAACCAAGTTTCTGGGTGAGTGCACTAGCAAGCCGAAGGATATTGGCATCCGACGGGCTAGTTATAGATCGTGAGGATCTTGTAATCGATTAATTAGTGAATACCCAAATTAATTTTCAAAGAGTGGACGTAGGAGTTAAGGATCCGAACCACTATAAATATCCCAAGTCATATATTGATGTGTATTGCTGAAAACTGAAACTTAAATCTATCACAGACTAATTTAGCTAAATCAAGTTTTTGGAAAGTGATAACTGAAAATTGAGTTTCAATTTTTAGAGTGCAAACATATAAATACTTCCGCTGCATATAAAACTACTCTGATCTT
Source organism: Plectranthus barbatus (assembly GCA_026898455.1). Classification (NCBI taxonomy): domain Eukaryota; kingdom Viridiplantae; phylum Streptophyta; class Magnoliopsida; order Lamiales; family Lamiaceae; genus Plectranthus; species Plectranthus barbatus. Next base: position 80,113 of record JAPKLW010000271.1, on the reverse strand, counting down.
GGGAACAACACAGTAGTTCTTATCAATTTCTTGTGCATGAGTCTTAAATCAAAGACATTCAAAGAACAAAATTATTGATTCAAGAAATGCTTCATTCTTTGAACATGTGTTTCAATAGAAGTTAGAGATCGAACCTACTTTAACTAAACAGACTATAAGTGGATTTTCAAAAAGAAAATGAAACCGATAGGATTATTGTTAAGTATAAGGACATACTTGTAATTAAAGGTTATAAAAAAAAGAAGGTCTTGATTACTTTGATAAATACTCTCTTGTGATGAGAAAAACATCTATTAGGATGATTTATTGCTTTTGTAGCTTTAAGAAATATCGAGATACATCAAATGGATGTAAAACAAATTTTCTAAATGGTGATTTAGAAGAAGAAATCTATATGGAATAACCTGATGGATTCTTTGTTCCTGGACAAGAGAACAAGGTTTGTAAATTGTTCAAGTCTTTGTATAGCTTAAAACAAGCATCAATGAAATGGCACGAGAAATTTGATAATGCCATGATGGAGTGTGGATTTAAGATCAATAAGTGTGACAAGTGTACTGATGTTAAAGACGCAGACGATGGAGTTGTGATCCTGAGTCTTTATGTAGATGACAATCTTATCGTTGGAAACATTGATAAAATGACTAAATCCACAAAAGATATGTTAAATTCAAGATTTGACATTAAAGATATAGGTCTAGCATATGTGAAACATTGAATTAATATTCATCGAACATCATAAGGAATTGTGTGAGTCAATCACATTATGTTGATAAATTCAACAAGGATGACTCAAATTTTGCTAGAACTCTGATAGATACATGTCAACATCTATCAAATAACAGAGGCGAAAGAGTTTCTCAAGTGGAGTACTCAAGGGTCACAGGAAGTCTGATGTACTTAATAAGTTGTACACGACCAGATATTGCTTATGCAACAAGCTAGCTAAATAGATATACCAGTTATGTAGCTGATGCACACAAGAAAGGTATAGTTAGACCATTTAGGTACTTAAGATATACGATTGACTATGGATTGCACTATGGAACATACCTAATAGCAGTTGAAGGCTATTGTGATGCTAACTTGATATCTAATATGAAGGACTCAAAGTCCACAAGTTGATATGTGTTCACATTTGGATGTGCAACAATATAATGGAAACCTCCTAAGAAAACTTTTATAGCCAGGTCCAAAATGGAGTCTGAGTTTATAGCTCTTGACAAATGTGTTGAAAAAGTGGAGTGAATACTTCATTTTTCAGAAGATATTCCAAGTTGGCCAAAGCTAGTTCCTGCAATTTGTATACATTGTGACAATCAATTTGCAATTGGCAGGGAACAAAGCAACATGTATAATGGTTAGTTTAGACATATACTTCTTAGACTCAATAACATTATAAAACTACTCTCAACTAGTATTATAACCATTGACTATGTAAAGTCAAAAGACAACTTAGTGAATCGGTTAACCAAAGAGTTAAAGAGAGTTAGTTGCAAAATCGACAAGAGGAATGGGACTAAAGCTTCAGGAAAGAGTTGATACAATGGAAACCTTACCTAGTTGATTGGAGATACCATGATCCGGGATCAATGGGACAACCTAATTGTAAAAAGACCCTTGTATCACAGTAGGGGTTATTATCCTTTATTAAAGTAATACACGAAAGAAGGTTAAACAATACGTGTTTCTTTAAGATAAGTCGATAAGTCGAGCAAGGTAATACGTGTTTCTTTAAGAATCACATATGTAAGAGAGAAGTGGGGCCACTTTTAAGATAATTGCTTGAGGCTAAATTCTGAGATCCTCTTACAAAACAAGATAGATTTTCATGACCATGCATGAACATAATAGTGAGAATTAAAGTATGTTAGGGAGAGTCCTGTGTAAAGTATATAATCATTTACACAACTGGCAAACCAGTTGACGTGGTGTTGTTTCGCGTCAAGAATACTAAGTGCCTAAATACGGACATCAGGTTTATCCTAATGAAAATGTTATGTAGATAGCCAATTCAAGTCAGGGTCAATCCCATGGAGATTGGAGTTAAGTTGTTCAATCTTCAGTATCAAAAGAATCCAACCAAAGCAAATGATTTATAATTTCTAATAACCTGTAGAGACTCAAAAGGGAATATTAAATATAATGAAATGTTCTAAGTGAGTTAATATCAATATCGAGTTCTGAGAATACTGTTCATAGGTCTCCTACAATTGGTCAAATGGTAGGTAGGTAAATCCCAGGTTATCTTATAAGAACTTGAACTTGTTCCAAGCACTGCCACTAAACAGAGTGTACCTAAAATAAAAAAGGACTGCACAGAACACCTTCTATCACTAAGCTTCCACTAGAGTTCTCCCCCCTAGTCAACAACTAGGTATCTACCAAGAGATCCTACAAGTGACCAACCACTTATGACTTGGCATGTTCACCCAAATAGTTTTGGCTATCCGTAGTTTCCCAATTCCCCTTTTATTGTAGTTGGCCATCCCATCCCTAGTGCTTTCACAGCTACATTAAGATCTGGGAACCCATTTTAATACTAGGCTAACAACATTTGTTTCCAGCCTAGCTCAACCTAGCATTACCTTTCCAAAACAATACCATAATGGTTTTGCCACTCCTGAGTTCACTCGACTAAAGCTACCCCCCTTTTGTTGCCCAATTCTCCCATATCTACTCTAGTAGCCATCCCGAATAGCCTAAATGGATTGGCTTTCTAGAGACTTAGAAATCCCTAGTAATATAACAGGAAGGAAGGATAATGAACAAAGACATACTTGTTTCGACCAAGCTAGAAAACTCGAAACCTCATACTTCTACATCTCAGCCCATTAACATATTAATTCATTCACCCCAAACTAGGCGTTTAGCTGGACATAAAGTAAATAAAAGAAATAAGATAAGATGAGTTACCAAATTTCATAATATCCTTGAAGGAATAGGAACTTTCTAGTAATCACAATAATTTGGCTCTTCACCAAAAGTACAAAAGTAAATAAAATGTTTGGAACATAAAACTAGTGCTAAGTGCTATGATGTGATTTAAGATGATAAGTAAATGATGTTTATGGCTTTTATGTAGGAACTGAGTCTACAATAGACAACATGAGTTGTCATTTATTACTTCAGCCGTTTGGAACATTCTTAGGCTATCAAAAATAAATCAAATTGAATAAATCAGGCGAACCCTATGCATGTTCCTAATATTTAATGGCAGAGGATGGATCTACAGAATACCTGAACTCCAGCTTCTGATATGCAGATCTGGATTGGAGATGGCAATGATGAAGTAGATCTAAGCAGGCCACACACAAACCGCCACACTGAAGATGCAGGTATAAGAGTACATGTAAGACTCGCCACCACAGCAAGTCAAAGTGCGGTCAACCTGTGTATGCCCTTTAGCCTTCCATTAAGTTTTAGATCATAACAAGTATCTATAGATCTGACTCATTCATATGTCAATTAGAATGGCACATTTCACTTTTGATCTCATCAATACATAAAGATGTACCGACACATCAAGTAGCCAAGATAAGCTCACTTATGAACTGATGTGTCGCAGCCTAAACCGACAGCCTGTCCAAGGAGTGTCTCAGCCGTGATGCTATTTATACCTCGCTAGGTCAAACGATTCATATGATCCTCTGCGATCTCCTACACACCATATGATCATCCCTATAGGCAAGATAATAAGATATTACAATTCTTAATGTATGTTTGTTATATAAGATAGCGACCATGTTGATGTAACACATTTATGAATACTAATGTATCAAACAAACACATAAATGCTTTTAGTATATTATCCCAATAATCTCCCACTTATACTCAAAGCATAATACCATTACTTTATCAGAGTATTAAATGTGTCTATTTCAGACCTAGCTTATTTACACGTGATTGATTTTTACCTACGGATATGGACTATGAGCGTGATCCTCATAAGTCCTCTGAGGTAAACACCGTGTAAATAAATCTACTAGACCACCATGTCAATCGCTCCACTATTTATACACATCGCCTCTTATCACATTTTCTCGTATGATATGGTACTACATATTCTATGTGTTTCACCAGCTTGTGAGTCTTGGGTTCCCTTGAGTTTGCCATTACACCAGCATGATCACTGTACCTTGTGATTCTATTAGGCAAACTCGGAACACACAGCTTGAGAGGACAACACCAGAGTTATATTGCTTCTTGCGAAGCTAATGAAGTTGTTACACACTCAGCCTTCATACCAAAATTTGCATCACACTTCTGTGTTAGATTCCTATAACTCCTCCTCCAAGGCAAACACATAGTTAGAGGTCGATTTCCTTCTTTATGATCCTCCTGGATATCCGATACCATTCAACCCACAGGGCACATTTATAAACCAATATGCATGTCCAGGGTTGAATTGATATCTATTTATCATGCCTTTAGCATTACAGATATTTGACTTCATTCATCTCCATATAGAAAGACAACAATCCTTTCCTGGCATGAAATGTGTCACCACAGAATCAATTTATGCACTTAAGTTTCCTAAACATCATTTCTTGTGATAACACAAGACTTTTAATCCAAAGGATGTTCCAGTATCTCATGTCCCTACTTCTGAAATTGTTTGGATAACCATCTCTTTATGCCTAAAAATATCTCCACACCGTTTCCAGATGGGAAATACTATCTACATAATGTACAAGAAAAAATCACGCTTCCGCTGACTTATAACAGGTACATGAAACTCTCGTTCTTGATATACAATATCGAAACATCTGTTTCATGACCTTGAAGCTCCCTTAAGTTCATACTTGAACTTCCTTGGCTTCTAGACAAAATGCTGCTCACCTTACTGCACATAACTTATCTCGTGTTGCATATAGATGTCATGACCTTTTATCAAGGTACCCGTTTGTGATAACCATGGATGATGACATCTGTCTTCAACATACCTAAGTTCTTATGTGTTGTTATGGACAAAAGAATTCGAATGGATTTAATAGTTGCAACCAGTGAGAAGGTCTTGTTATGTAACATAATTTGCTCACAAACCTAGACTTTTGAAGTATACTAGGTTACCATTCGAGCATTTCTTTACATGTATGTCAATTAGTCGCCTATAACTGGAAAGCTATTTGATAACACTGATCCTGATATACAACCATAACTATTACTGAATGCATGACTTGACGTCATTAAACTGCATCTTTTGTCTTAACAGTTTTGTTGTGCATTAAGGGATTAGTACAACATTGTTCGTCAACTGGAAATAGATCCAAAGGCTACTTCCTACAAACCAGTACTATCGAGCTATTTAAGGCAACCTCCCACTACAATGATGCTCTTTTTATTATGTCAGCTATTGGCGCATAAATTTGTGGTTTACCACCTTGCACGGGCTTCCGTGCAATTGGTACCATACCTACCGAGGTATGTTGAATTTGCCACGGGGTATTTCTTGATGGATTTGAATTTTCTTCTCCAAATCATTGGAGAACAATCTCATATTTGGATCTTTGGTTTCATCCTATACAACACGCTTGTATTGAGGATATATATATAGAGCCGCCTTTTTTCATTTAGCTAGGATAGCCCACAAAGCAGCATTAGCTTAACCTTTCTACTAACCAATCAACTTCCTATTTCATCCGCTTAAAAGCCGAACTACCCATTTTTTCTCTTTCTCAAAGTCAAGATCCACTAGGGTATTCAGAACTGATTTAGAACACACTGGATTAAGCAAACAAACTACTGCTTTTGATGCATTTTCCCAAAAATGAAAATGGCAAAGTTGGCGTAGCTTATCAACCTTAAAGAATCTTAACCCTTTCGTTTTGTCCACACCATCCATTGAGGGATAACTGATGTAGTCAACTGGGATACTATCTCTTTGCTCTGTTAGATACTGTAAAACACATCACTTGAGATACACTATTATGAAAGAATCATAATGTCTTTTACGGTCTTGTTTAGCTTCTTATCTATCTTAGTTTTAAATGCTCTTGATTAAAGCAAGAGACTAAGACTTGTAGTTTTAAATAAACATATCCATATGTTAAGTGATTACAGTATCAATGCCTATTTAAGACAACTACGGAAATAGACTCAACGCAAAGCAAATACGAAATATCTTCTAGAGCTTTACATGCCTATTGAAAGGCTTGGTTAACATCTCATAAGTGTAAGTAGTGCTTATAAGTAGAATTCTTAGGAATACCTAGATTAAATCCACCATCCCAATAATTACTTAAACTACTAAGACCGATGTAACCTCATTTATAGAAATATTCTATAATATTCCATAGAACACTGATGGTTTATATAAAAAAGTAATGAGGAGATAAACATCCATTTAATAATAGAAAACATTGTTATTTATTATGATAGAGAAAAACTCTATCTAAATAACTGATAATCCATAAAACATAAATGGAAATAGTTCTTTAAAACAAAACAAGATATCTCTTCAAAAACTTGAAAGAAATAATGTTTTCATAAACCCAAAGCAAAAACTCCATCAACTTGAGCAACATCTCTAGCAGCTTTCTTGGATTAGGTAATCCCGTCATCTTCAAGCATTATCACCAGTTTCATTCCCTGCAAGACACAACAAAATATGACAAGTACCTACAGTAACCACAACTCACATAAGAGTATAAACTGATACTAAACATGCAAACGATGACGTACCTCGTCCATTGGTGTTAGTACCGAGACAGTTTGCTTTCCAGTGTCCTATCTTGCCATAGCGGTAACACTTGCCCTTTCTTTTAACTTTCACAGCCTTTTTCTTTGGAGCAAAGACTCCATTGTTCCCACCAACTGTTTTCATGGTTTTATTCCTAGCCATTCCTTTAGACTTTGCTCGTTTAGAAGCACCAGTATGACTACCGGTAGAAACCAAAACTGCTTTATCGGGTTCCATCAGGGACTGTGCTGCCATCAAGTCACTGAGCAACTCATTAAGAGTATATTCCTTCTTGTTCAACACAACATTCAACCTGAAGTTTTCAAAGGACTTGGGAAGAGAGTTTAGTATGATATCGACCTGGCCATCAATACCACCACCATGCAACGTTAGTTCATCCATGAGGTGAGTCATAGCAACCACGTGCTCTCTAGCTGAACTGCCCTCAGACATTTTCTTACTTACAATCTCCCACATGAGATTGAATGTTACAGTTCTGTTCGTCTCCCCATAAGTCGCTGTGAGACTATCCATGATTTCACAGGCCTTATCGTAATGTTGATTTGATGTTGCAGTACATTATTCATAGTGGTCATCATGTAGCACTTGCCTACATTATTGGACTTGATCCACTTATCATAAAGCTGCCGCTGCTCAGCAGTAGAAATAGTAACGGGAACTGGCGGACACGGTTCAGAAAGGATGAACTTGTGTTATTTTGCAATAAGGATATAATCCAAATTACGCTTCCATTCAAGGAAATTTGGACCATTGAGAGGATTTTGTTCGAGAATATTAATGACATTATTATCGACATATATGAAAACAAATAAGTGGATTAAAGTAAGCACATACAAGGAACAATTAAAACAAATATGCATAGAACCTTTAGATAAAACAATGCAATTTGCTTCCTCCAATTGCCCAAGCTAATTTACCGCAAGCTACTAAGTAGACGTTTATAGCAAATGTTCAACTAGACCAAAATAGGTCCTTTAATTTCTCTCCATGCCAGGTATCCGCCGACAAAAGAAATTAATATTGGAGATACTAAGACCATGTTCACCTATCCGGAGCGGGGACATCACAAATGAGTTACACTCCAGGAAACATCTAAGTCATAGTAACCACAATCCTAACTCTGGATAATAAAAGGCGATTAAGCATACGTACTCGACCCATACTGTATGCCCTTTACATCCTTTGTTATCTCATTTAGATTAATCTTAGAGACCAATGAAAGTTGTCTCAATGCAAGCTACTAAGTAGATGTTTGCTCAGAGGCTCCCACTTCTCATCTTAACCTAAATGTTTTATTTAGATACCTCATCGCATTAGAACTGATAAGGGACCTCTAACGCAAGCTATTAAGTAGACATTTATGCTTCGAGACACCTTACTTCCAATGAGAGGTCGTATTTGTGGTTTTAGTTAGAAAAGAACCAAAATCCAACTTAGTATTTTAAATTCTAAAGGTTTGATACACACACATTATTTTATGTCATATAAATTATGTCACATCTAAAATTCCATCATAAATTAATATGATTCCGAAATTTATAGACACAATTTAAAACATAAAATAAACCACATAAAGCATGCTCAATAATTAAATAATTACAACATGCTTAAACAGTAAATAAATAAAGCAAGTAAACATGCTTTCCTATAATTTACTAGTGCGTACATAATAAATCACATCATAACGAGAAAACAATTAAATAAACAAATAAGAATTTCTTGGGGCCCCTCTGATGCGATTACAAATAAAACCTATCTATTACAAGGCTTTAATTTTGATACAGATCTTCAGAATTGGGCTCCCACTGTCAAATCTGCAAATCGAGCTGCATAGTGGGCCAAAACTAGAGTTCACAGCCGAACCGAGCCGCCTCTGGGCTGGGGAGCCCGAAAACAGGCCCAGCTAAACAAACCCTAGGATTTGTAGCAAACCCTAGCGGCCACTAATTGTGCAGCTGCCGCCACCACCGCCGACCACCGCAGCCACACCATCCAATCCATCTGCCACCCTCGTGCAACATTGCCGGCCAGAGGAGAGTCGCCGGCAGTGGCCAGCCATGCCTGGATCTGCTGCATTCGCTTTAAACGCAACTTGCTGTTGCTCCTTCCACCGTGAGTTACCGCACGCCTCCTACATGCTGTTGTTGTCCATCATCACCAACGACATCGCCTAAAAAGATGATAGAGAGAGAGAGGGGAGCCGGGGTTCACGAACGCCGACCCAGCCACGTGCAACACAAATCTGCTGTGCGCAGCTGCCACCCTCACAAACTGCTTGCTGCTGTGACTTGCCGAGTCACCTGCCACCTATGAGCAGGACGCGCGCACCCTCTGCTCTCGCCTGGGATGATTTCCGGTGTCACTGGAGCCCAGAGAAGCGCGTGCGCGCGGTGGGAGGCATCCCAGCCGCGCAAGCAAAAACCTAGGGTTTTTGCTGTGTGCCGCTGCCATCACCGCCTGTGCCGCCACTCTCTGCCGGCCGCCGGTGGTCGCCTGATCTCCAGTGGGTGGCTGCCATGTTGCTTCTGGGATGTCTTGTTCTTGGTTTTTGAATATTTTATAGATTAAAATACAAAAAATACAAAACGAGATCTACATCTATTACAGATTTTTTCTAGCAATATAACCACGGATTTTCTCGTGGTGAAAAACAAAAACCAAGATGAGAGGGCCGCTAGAACAAAATCATCCACGATAATTCAAATCCATCCACAATAAATATAAACATATATATTTATTCAATCTTAACTTATTTAAGACAGAGCCTAAAAATCCAAACCTGGCTCGGATACCAATTGTAGGAACTGAGTCTAAAATAGACGACATGAGTTGTCATTTATTACTTCAGCCATTTGGATCGTTCTTAGGGTATCAAAAATAAATCAGGTGAACCCTATGCATGCTCCTAATATTTAATTGTCGAGGATGGATCTACGGAATACCTGAACTCCAACTTCTGATCTCTAAATCTGGATCGAGATGACAACAATGGACTAGATCTGGATGTGGGGATCTTGATCAATGCTATTGTGTTCCAACAGATTTGATATTCTAATATGTTCCCTAGCTCATCAGAAATCTGGTGAGGATACGTTACCGTGTTGGCGACAATGGAGTAGATCTGGATGTGGGGATCTTGATCAATGCTATTGTGCTCCAACAAATTTGATCTTCTGATCCATTCTCTTGCTCCTTGGAAATCTGGTCAGGATACGCTACCGAGTTAAATCAAAACCAGAGAAGTTGATCACCTTCTCCTTATGATCAGTCGTTTCCGCTCTCTCTCAATTCCCTCAATATTCGGTACTGAATATTAATTCTACTATTTTATGTTGTGATCTGATAGAGAGAAGGGCTTTATACCCTAATGGGCTCTGAGCATTTTGTGGGCAAGACCAGGGACCAAATGCAAATAATAAAATGGGCCCTCCTTATTAATTAATTTCATGTCTAACCCAGAATATAATTAATTAATAAAATATTATTTTACCTACACCACGGAAACAATGTTGAGTCACCCCTTTATTACCACGTTATTTGGAACGGTTTGCATTAAACTTGAATAATCCACATATTTAAGGTTCCGAACTTTCATTAATTAATTTATTTTATGACAATCAGCCATAATTAATTAATCTCTTATTTCCTGAGTAGTACCACTCACTCCTTTTCACTTATGCCTGAATTAAATAATTCAACTTGCAGGGTTTAGCATAATGAACCTTGTGAGCTCCTCAGGGAATGTACCCATCCTAAAACGGTTATGATTACCTACATGTCCAGCCTAAGCAGGCCACACACAAACCGCCACACCAAAGATGCAGGTATAAGAATACATGTAAGACTCGCCACCATAGCAAGTCAAAGTGCGGTTAACTTGTGTGTGCCCCTTAGCCTTCCATTAGGTTTAAGATCATAACAAGTATCTAGAGATCTGGCTCATTCATATGTCAATTAGAATGGCACATCTCACTGTTGATCCCATCAATACATAAAGATGTACCGACACATCAAGTAGCCAGGATAAGCTCACTTATGAACTGATGTATCACAGCCTAAACCGACAGCCTATTGAGGGATTGTCTCAGTCATGATACTGTTTATACCTCGTTAGGTCAAACTATTCATATGATCCTCTGTGATCTCCTACACACCATATGATCATCCCTATAGGAAAGATAATAGGAAATTATAGTTTGTATTGTATATTTGTTATATCAGATAGCGACCATGTTGATGTAACATATTCATGAAGTCCAGTGTATATAAAACACACTTAATTATAAATGCTTTTAGTATACAACCCCAACATTTTATACTAAGCCTTATTCACCACATACGACAACTACTAATATCTCGCAGGAAATATGCTTAGATCCCAATTGATATGCTCTTTCTATATTTAGCAACTTCCTTCCTTTGACGGATTCATTCCCGTATAATCAACTTTGGAATGAGTTCCGAACTCTGGCAGCTTGATTCTTGTAGTGACCACAAAATTTTCTATTTCCAGTCTTCATGTCGAATTGGCTAATATTAGGAGGTGTCTTCCATTACATCTGACTATGTTGATTTCTTCTAGTCCTCGGAGCAGCTCACTTGGGCAAATCCCTTTAACAATCCCAAAATCATCTGGAAATGGCCAATTCCTCCACTTTCTCCATCCTGAAATAATTTAACAAAACACCCCTGACTCTACTATAAAATACAAATAAGACACCAAATAAAAGGCATAAAAACAAACTCAAATGAGGTCAAATTTAGAGTCGTATCATACTTACACACTTGAACAATACTTTTCCTCAAGTGTAACGCTAACGCTCGCGATAGACCAAAAGAAAAGGAAAAGAAAATGACTCAATTTGAGCACATTTGACCACTTGCATCAGACCAAACCAATTTACCAGGCAGCATTTAAGAAGTTAAAGTCAAGTCAAAAGTCACCACAACAGATTGGAGAATTATACATGAATGCATATTAGTCGGCTCTCAAATTTTTTGACTTATTTCATTTCGCTCAATCATACAGAACAACAGTTAAGATGGTCTTAGAAAAGATTCCGTTCTCTAATCTTACGAATTGGGTATTTTACTATCAAGGGGTCTTTTAAGGATTGTAATGAGATTGGGCTATAGGAGGGAAGATTTGGAACTGGCTGGATCAAATTTTGATTTGCCTAAGGGAACTTGTATTATTTTTCCCTTCTTCCTTCTTCATCATTTTTTCTTTCTTTCTTACGTGCTAGAGGACAATACATAATTTTGTTTACATGTTATGCAACTCTTCTTCTAGTATACTTTTTCTTTTTTTTTAGGCCCTTCATCATTTTTTTCATTCTTTTCTAATCCCTTCCCTTTTTTCCTTCCTTTTCAAATCTTTTTCAACTCATATTCCCCAAAAAAGGTTTTCAAGAAAGAAATATGCAATCAAGCTCAAAAGGGGCGACTAGAGGGTTATTTTGGGTTTATTTCTGGTCCATTGGCTTAAAGGTTTAAGAACATAATTGCCCCAATCCTCTAGTGATTTGCCTTATTCTAGAATTTTGAACAACAATTCAAAGCCAAGCCCCAAAATTCTAATTCAGAAATGATATACACTCAGAACAAGCAAGTAATGCGAGTGTGCACTTTAGGCTCAAATCCTCAATAGGTTCAATTCGTTCTTGTGGTGAGTTTCTCATCCTTAATTTAGTAATGAAAGTTCCAAATTCTGCCAAGTCTCTTAATATGTCCTGACATGGTCAAGTCTTGCATGCTCGACTCTAACTAACACTTGCTTTAACAACTCCTTGTTGCTTGTATCATCTCTGTTTGCTCCATTGGCTCCTTCAAACTCTTCTTTCACTTTCTCTTTCATGGCTCATACAAACAACAACTTGCCATCAGGGGCTTGCTCCACAATCTTCATCCTCATAAGTCTTGCCACATCAAAATACTACATCTCCATCACCGGAGTCCACTTGTCAAATTAACCTTGAAGTTTTCTAATGCCTCATGTAGTCGGTTGAAAATTGGGCATAAGGCAAGGTACTTCCAGTACTGAGTAGCAGCAAACATCTATTGAGCAGCAAAAATGAAGGACATGCCCACCTTAACATTCTATACCATGCAAGTCAGAAGGAACATATCCTGGTTGGTGATAGATTATGTTCCATCCAATCTTCCACAGAGGTTTGAGGCCAATAATCTATTTCAAATCCTGAAGTTCGGACACCTCAACTCACGTTCCTTGCTCAATCTGGTTCTGAACTCGTGGGTGACTGCTATCTTCTTCTAGCACATCTGCACGTTGTTTTTGAACCAACGAGAGCCTACTGTCTCACTTATCTTGTACCAATCAACCTGTAGGTCTTTGATGCTCAATATGCCCAATTGCAGACCCAGTTGTTGAATTGACATGTTGCGCTCCTCTCCACCAAGTATGAACTTGATGATGTTTGCACTTCCTGGGTTGAAGTTAAAGGATGCAAGGAGCTTTAGGATAATCATGGAATACACGAGGTACTCCCATTTTAGATATTCGCCCCATCTAATGCTAAACGCCTAACTGCTGCAGGGTCTCCTTATAGATCAAATGGACTGATACAATCTTTCTTGTCTTCAAGACTTCGAGCTTATTCCTGGGCAAAGACTCAGCAACGGGTTAAGCAAATTAAACAAAGGTTTATGAGGTACTTGTGGCTTGCGGGGTTGCCGAATCTTTAGCACTTGCAATTTTGTAGACATCTCGGAGGGTGATATCACTTCTATGCTCTCTCCCTTTGACTCAGTTTTTTATTTGCTCTAATTGGGCAAAACTTGCTTTTTCTTCCTCTCAGTCTTCACTCTGCTCATTTGGGCACTTCCTGGTTCAACTTTTTTTTCTCGTCCTCCTCCATCGACTTGGGAGATGACTCCTCTTTTTCTTTTGAAATCGACTTCTCTACTGCGGTTTCTTCACCATCCTTCTCTTAGGCAACTTTTATCTCCTCTTGGGCTACTTATTCCTCAATCTTAGCCCCTTGAGAAACGGTGGTTTCTTCTTCTGTATGCTTGATACTCTTTTTCCCCTTTGCCGTCATCGTCGCCCTCTTGTTTGCTTTCTTCGTTTTTTCTGGGGACTGGAGTAGGAGATTTTTATGGTGCTGTTGGCTTGCTCTTTTAAGATTTACTCTCCTTTTGAGAATTTTCTTGCCTTCTCTTCCTCGTGATGGTGTTCACGGGGGTCTTCGTCTTCTGGGCTGGCTTCTTTTTCGGCCCCTTCTCTGGTGAAGCTTCATGCTCTTCAAAATGCTCGGACTCAGAGGTTTCCTTTTCCTCCTCTTCGCCTTTATCTTTTGCCCCATTGGTAGACTCTCTTTTTTTCTTAGCCAACTCCTCCCTTCCCTTCAGAGGACGATCAACTTGGATTTTCCTCCCCTTAATCAAACTATGTTTTCAAAAAGAAAGTGTGTGTGGTGTGAATGTTTCTTGCAAGAGAGAAAATGTTAGTGCGTAGGGGAATTTTGAGGGAAATTAAAAGTAAGGAAAGATTACAACAGTTGTGTTATATAAAGAATAAAATCCTTAACATTTGAATTTCTAAATTTTCGACAGTTTCCAAGCGTGAAGAGATGCTATTCCTAAGATGAGGACTTTCCCAAATAAATTTCCCATCCCTTCTGACTTTTATGCTTCAGCCTACAACTGCCTGCCCCGATGTTTGACTTCAACTGCCCAAGTTGATTTGAATCATTACTTTTTCGACGGCCAAATTTTTGCAAGGAATATCCCATTAATCTCTGAATTTGCTATTTTCCTTATTAAATTCTCTCTGAGTTGTGAACCTAACTCACTCCAAAACAATGTGCTTGGCTATGTGTCCTTTAATTTTATTGATCAACTATAGAAAATAGAAACAAACAAAGAAAAATAAATGTTAACTTCTAGGTTGCCTCCTGGTCAGCGCCCTTGTCTAGTAGTCACGGACTAGACTTACTTCAATTTCCCTACTCAGGTTCCTTGAATCTAATGACCTCCGCTTTATCTCTTGATCTCGGCCCAAAGTAATGCTTGATGCAATGGACATTAACTTAAACTCATTTCTTCCCTGTAGTGGCATCAATCGGACTGTTCCATTTGGGAATACATGAACAACTCAGAAAGGTCCACTCCACTTCATCTTCAATTTTCTAGGCATAAATTTTGGTATAGCGTGATAAAGCAGCACTAATTGCCTAGGCTCGAACCTTTTCGGCCTAATATTCCGATCATGTCTTTTATTCGTTCTATCTTTGTAAATCATTGCATTATCATATGCATCCATCCTTAATTATTCCATCTCTTGGATCTGCTAAAACCTTTCTTCCTCGGCGGCTTCATAATCCCAATTGATTGATCGAAGTACCCAATAGGCCTTGTGCTCTGCTTCAATGGGCAAGTGGCAATGTTTTCTAAAAACAAGCTTGAATGATGAAGTCCCAATTGGTGTTTTGTATACGATATGCTAAAGAGCATCATCTAGCATTAAACTCCATGAATTCCTTCTTGGTTCCACCATCTTTTACAAAATCTTCTTAATCGCCCTATTCATCACTTCAGCTTACCCATTTCCCTGCAGATGATAGGCATTTGTCACTCTATGCACAAATCTGTATCTCCCAAGTAGAGTCCTCATCAACTAGTGGCCAAAATGTGATCATCGATCATTAATCAACACATTTGGCACCCCAAACCTGCTAAACACACTGGATTTCAAGAATTCAACCACGGTTCTTGCATCATTAGTCCGGGTCGCCTTAGCTTCCACCCACTTAGAAACGTAGTCAACTGCCACCAAAATATATTCTATCTTGAGACTTTAGGAAAGGACTTGATGGATATCCAATTTGCAAGATTTATTAAGATATTTCAAGAAGATTCGTTGAAGAGATATGATAGAATATTTGAATTGTCTTGATACGATTTGATTGTTAGTTATTTGAGTAATTTTCAATTCTAGATATATTAGGATTTTTATTAATCATTT
Source organism: Plectranthus barbatus (assembly GCA_026898455.1). Taxonomy (NCBI): domain Eukaryota; kingdom Viridiplantae; phylum Streptophyta; class Magnoliopsida; order Lamiales; family Lamiaceae; genus Plectranthus; species Plectranthus barbatus. The sequence goes on along the minus strand of JAPKLW010000271.1, from coordinate 64,424 downwards.
AGATAAATTTTATTTCCTTATTTTATTAAAATTAGGATTTAATTTCCTTAATGGATTAGAATTTGATTCCTTGTTTGATTATGATTAGATTCGATTTTCTTGTTTGATTAGGTTAGAGATTTATGTTCTCCATATAAATAAGGCTTGTAATTCATGTTTTTATTAAGTTTTTAGTTTTCAATTTCCAGTTAATAAAAATTGTGAGATATTTCTGGAGTTTTGAAAACTCATGAATTTCTGTGGATTACCTCTAAATTCAAAGTTGACCTATCAACCGGACTTTCACATATGTGTGTGGCATCTTCACTATAGCCATCGTTGTTGAGGTGAGTTGCTTGTTGGGTTGTAGAGGTTCGTTTTTGTCCTTGCCTGCGGTTCCTTAAGTGTTAACTTCAAAGGTCTTGTATTATCCAGCGTATCGATTTTATTCTATTTTCGAGTGCGTTCCATCTTTTGTCGAGTTATAGGGTTGCGATCTTAACCTCCCGGCGAGGATCGTATCATTTTAGTATCAATATCCAGGTCGTATCCTTCCTTTTTCTTTCCTTTAAATTTTGTTTCCTTTCAAATTTAGTGATTAGTGTAAAAAAATCGAGTCTTGTTCTTGTTCGTCCTGTTTGGCGTCATGCATGTCTTGATTTCCAATATCTTGTTCGAATTACTTTTTATGTCATTGAGTCGTGTTTTCTTCCTGTTTAGGGTTTTTGTGAGTCAATATTTGGTTAGTCATATCATACCATAACTAGCTAAATCTTCCAATCCATACCATATCAACTCAAATCTTTCGTTATCTTATTCCTCTTATCCACATTTCTCTTCTTGATTGCCAAATAAAATTTGCAATTTTGTGAAAAACGACGAAAAGTCAGAAACAAAAAGAGGTGGAGCAAAATCAATTCAAAGTTCCTATTTTCTTGATTTCTATTAGTGCATTTTTGTCCAGCCATAATTTATACGTACAGTGTTAGTTTTTGATTAATACACTTTTGAGAAACATCTCAACGAGATGTACAACAGTCTCCGCTTTGCCATGACATCAACTAAGAAATGGTCAAATTCTATCATCTTCCTTAAGTTTTTACCTTTCAAAAACATTTTTAAAAATTGTTTCCATTTTTTGTTCCGTTACTTTCCTTGTGTCGTCTGGATCCTTCCTATTCAATTGGTTTATCGATTTGAATTATGTGGTATTTTCGAAAAAATATTTGAGCTCTTTAGAAAGGAGAAAAGAGAGGTAAAAGGCAAGAGAGATTGAGATTCTTAGAGGGACTGAAAAAGCCAAATATACTCTGAGCGATACATGAGCATGAGAAATTTACCATATCTCAGTGATACATAAGAGTATGTGAGGTGGTGAGGTCCTTTCTTTTATCTAACATTTTCTTGTAGGTAAGTCAAAAAGTAATCAACCAGAGTTGTTAGGGGGAAAAGCAGGTGATCGAGATGAGACTATTGGTAGCAAAACCAAATTTGTGATGGAGGCCTTGAAATTTGATTTGAATAGAGTGCTGAGGAGTGAGACAGAAACAATGAATCAACGAATCATTGATCTCGAGTTTTCTGTTGCAGAGAAGACTAGATGAGATTAGGCTGATAGTCATAAGAGTGCTGAAAAAAGGAGACATGGAGTCGAGTTGGCAAACACCAGAGTAGGAGACAAAGTCCTCAATATAAGGAGGACATCGATGACTACGTCGAGGAAGATTCATATGACAACAATTTGGGGACGATCAAGATGAATGTTCCATCCTTTCAAGGCAAGAATGACCTCGAGTCGTACTTGGAATGGGATCAAAAAGTGGAGTTGATGTTTGAGTGCCACAATTACTCTGAGCTGAAAAAGGTTAAATTAGTAGCTGTTAAGTTTTCTGAATATGCTCTCGTTTGGTGGGATCAATTGGTGAGTAGTAGAAGGAGGAATATAGAGAGACCTATTGAGACATGGTGATACGATCCTCGCCGGAAGGTTTAGATCGCAGCCCAGGAACAAGAGTAGACACGACGCAGAAACGACTCGAACGGAATTGGAAATGGAAACAATGAACGGATGGACGTCCAGCAACCCTAATTCAACCCTTCAAATGACGTATTCCAGACGAATCTCATATATGCCCCAAGAAGCTGAAGAACTAACGAATGCAGAACGGTAGAAGACACCACAATCGGATGTGTAAGTCCGGTTGATAAGTCAATTCGAATTTCAAGGTAATCCACAGAAATTCTTGAGCTTTCAGAATTGGAGAAATAAACTCACAAATATTATTAAACTGAAAACTGAGTCTAAATCAAAATATAAGCAGCCCTATATATAGGGTGAATAAAACAAAATCTCTACTCCTAATCTATCTAGGAAATCAAATCTAAAAAGACATATCAAATCTTTCAAGATATACAACATGTATATCTTGAAAATAATAGCTAAAAAGTAAATAACATCTAATAACTAATTAAATTCGAAAATTAAAATAAATCTAAGCCCAAATCAAATCAATTAAGCCCAGATGTCATAATTAAATTAATTCATCTTGACCCAAATTGATTTTCAAATCCGATGGGCTTCTTGAATACTTCTTGAGCCCAAATCTCTTTAATCAACACTTGCAATCCATCTCTTAGCTTCTTGGCCCTAGCTCTCGTCATAGGTCCACTAGGAATATAGGCTGGATCTTGCTCTTGAACTGCACCTTGGGCTCCATCACATGGGATGAGATGAAGGTTGTTATGAAGAGGCTTTTCGTGCCGAATCATTATTACCGAGAGCAGTATAACATTGCTGAATTTAAGTCAGGGTAACCAGAGTGTGGATGAATATTATAAGGAGATGGAAGTGGCCATGATTCATGCCAATGTAGTGGAGGATAGAGAGGCCACAATGGTTAGATTTTTGGCTGAATTGAATTGAGAAATCCGAGAAAGAGTAGAGGAGCTACTACATTATGAGACTTGCATGTCATGGTCTTTACAGCCATAAATATTGAGGATCAATTAAAGAGAAAGAGAATTAATCGCAAAGATCTATGTAAAGTTTTATCAGAAAAGCTTCAATCTGAGAATGACCAGACATTGGTGGTTATAACTGAATCAGATTCGATAGTGCATCAATTCAAGAGACCAAAGAAGAGGATATGAGAGTTTCTACACCTTTGGAGAGTCCTATTGATGAAAATGGAGAGATCGAGGTTTCGGCTACACTCACTATCATTACTAGTCCACTTTTTGGTATACAAAATCAAAGTCAAGTGCAGAGGAAGATGTAGACAGAATTAATATAGTCACTAGAGGAGATGGTCAAGAAGAACATGACGACTATGTAGGAACTGAGTCTACAATAGAAAACATGAGTTGCCATTTACTTCTTTAGCCATATGGATCGTTCTTAGGGTATAAAAAACAAATTAGATTGAATAAACCAAGCAAACCATATGCATGCTCCTAATATTTAATTGCAGAGGATGGATCTACGGAATACCTGAACTCCAGCTTCTGATCTGCAGATCTGGATTGGAGATGGCAACGATGTAGATCTTGATGTGGGATCGATCAAAGCTATCGTGTTCCAACAGATCTGATCTTCTAATCTATTCCCTAGCTCCTCGAAATCTGGTGAGGATACGCTACCGAGTTGGATCAAAACCGGAAAAGTCGATCACCTTCTCCTTATGATTAGTCATCGCCCCTCTCTGTCTTTTCGCTTAATATTATGTGTTGAATATAAAATCACATGTTGTGTGTAGTGATCTAATAGAGAGAAGGGCTTATATAGTGCTAGGGTGAGCAAACCCTAACCCTAATGGGCTCTGAGCATTTTGTGGGCCAGACCAGGGACCAAATGCAAATAATAAAGTGAGCACTCTTTATTAATTAATTCCATGTCCAACCCAGAACATAATTAATTAATAAAACATTGTTGTATCTACACCACGGAAACAATGTTGACTCACCCCTTATTACCATGTAATTTGGAACGGGTTGCATTAAACTTGAATGATCTATATATTTAAGGTTTCGGACATTTATTAATTAATTTGGCTTATGACAATCAGCCATAATTAATTAATCTCTTACTTACTAAGTAGTACCATCACTCCTTTTCACTTATGCCTGAATTAAATAATTCAACTTGCAGGGTTTAGCTAATGAACCTTGTGAGCTCCTCAGGGAGTGTCCCCATCCTAAAACGGATATGATTACCTACATGTCCAGCCTAAGTAGGCCACACACAAATCGCCACACCCAAGATGCAGGTATAGGAGTAGATGAAAGACTCGCCACCATAACAAGTCAAAGTGTGGTCAACTTATGTATGCCCCTTAGCCTCCATTAGGTTTAAGATCATAGCAAGTATCTAGAGATTTGGCTCATTCATATGTCAATTAGAAGGACACATCTTATTGTTGATCCCATCAATACATGAAGATGTACCGACACATCAAGTAACTAGGATAAGCTCACTTATGAAATAATATGTCATAGCCTAAACCCACAGACTATCCAAGGACTGTCTCAGCTGTGATATTGTTTATACCTCGTTAGGTCAAACAATTCATATGATTCTATGTGATCTCCTACACACCATATGATCATCCCTATAATCGAGATAATGGGATATTATAGTTCGTATCGTATGTTTGTTATATCATATACCAACTATGTTTATGTAACACATTTTTTATGACAAATGTATCAAACGAACACACTTAATCATAAATGCTTTTAGTATACAATCCCAACAGACTATTAGTTTGAAAATGAAGATTCATGAAGAGAAGCAATTGCTATAATTTGAACATTATGATGTACTAAAAAAGCTAACCAAGGGCGACGTAAGATGGTCCATTGAGTTCGGTGAGGACAAATCCCTTTGAAGAAGAAGGGAATGATGAAGATCCAATTGACAAGATTTATCAAGATATTTCAAGAAGACTCATTGAAGATATGATAGAAGATTTAAATTGTCTTAATAAGATATGGTAGTTAGTTATTCGAGCAATTTTCAATTCTTGATATATTACGATTTTTATTAATCTTTTAAATATATTTTATTTCCTTATTTTATTAGGTTTAGGTTTAGATTTTCTTATCATATTAGATTTGATTTCATTTTTTTATTGGGATTATATTTGATTTCCTAGTTTGATTAGGATTAGAGATTTATTTTCTCCCAATGAATAGGACTTCTAATTCATGTTTTAATTCAATTTTCAGTTTTCATTTTCCAGTTAATAAGAAATGTGAGTGATGTCGTGTAAAAACACTAGTTAAGTTAAAATTATCAATCCAAGGTTCTTTTCAACTTCGCCCTATAGATTACTCTTTACTCGTATGGAATTTTATAGTTAGGCAAAACTTTAGTCGTTGAGTTGTTCTATCAACTAGGCAAAAAGATAAACTAGACTACGCATAAATGAAGTAAGACACAATAACAATCATGATTGTATAGAAACTTGTAAATCAAACAATCAAACTTTCCAAACTAGGTAGACAAAGTAGCAAGTTCAATCAATGAAATAAGAGTGAGTGTTGTGTGAATATCCAATGTGTTCAATTTATATCGAATCGTGATGTAAACTCAATTTAATTCCTATGAGATTGAGCAATCCACTCTAAGGTAGTTAACCCCTTGTCACTGCGAGTTATCCGTAGATGATCCTAGCAATCTCAAACAGTCACGTTATCGATTTCTAGTCCACTCCTTCTAGAACGTAGATTTTGGCCCTATGACCTATTTCCACACATGGATTGGATTTAGAATCATATGAATTCACACTATTCACGACGGTTCCACCCGCGTGTTGGCTGCAGTGTTCACGTCAAAAATCACCTACGTTGGCTATTACCTACACCTAGGTGATTGGGGATAAGATCTAGTGTGATTCAAACTCTCATAGGAAGGTAAACATTCAACATTCAATCACAATTTCACACATTATCAATCCAAACAACACTCACAAGAAATTTAGTTCTCCATACCTTACAATTTGTTCAATATAAGAGAAAATGAAAGACAATCCATTACAAACTTGAAAGGTGAATTGAATTCTTTGATGGGTTTTGTATAATGAAAGCATTTATTATAATGAGTATACAACGGTTTATTTCTCCTATCTGTTAACAATCGTACATGTATGAACAATGGTATCCTCTTGTCACACCGATAGGGACGATCATACAGCGTGTTGTAGATCGCAGAAGACAGTATGATCACTTGACCTAGTGAGACATAAACCTGATCACAGCCAAGACAGCGTATGAGGATACGTCTGTCCGGATGGCTGCAGCATTGTCGGAATAAGTAGTCTGTCTTGGTTACTTGACATGCTGGTACGCAGAGGTGGCGTATTGATGGACCGCAGTGAGATGTATTCGTCTGTCTGACATCAGCGAATACAAGATCTCGTTATATTTATTGAGTCCAAACCTTAACGAAGGTTCAGGGGTTTGCACGGGTTGACTGTTGCTTTGACTTGCCATGGTGGAGAGCCTAAGTAACGTGCTCGTATATCCGCATCTTGGGTAACAGCAGTTCGTGTAGTACCGCCTGAGACTGGGTTTAGGTAGCCATATCCGAGTAATAGGATGGGGACATTCCTTGAGGAGCTCAATAACATTCATCGTGCCAAAGTCCTGCAGGCTGATTAAGTTCAGGCACGAGTGATAAGGTTTGAGTGGTACTACTCAGGAATAATAAGATATTAATTAATTGTTGTTAGAGCTTGTCAGAGGCTCCGATTAATTAATAGATGTCTGGTAACCTTAAATATGGGGATTCTCAATTAATGCAGCCCGTTCTCATAACGTGGTAATAAAGGGGTAGGTCAGTATTAATTCTGTGGTGAAAAAGAATTAATATTAATTAATTAATTGTGTCCTGGGTTGTGGACATGGGAATTAATTAATTTATAGGCCCACTTTATTATTTGCATTAGGTCCCAGGTCTGGCCCAAATAAGTGTGCTGAATTGAGCCCAGGAGCCCACTAGGGTTTTATAACCCTAGGTCTATAAATAGACCTCTCACTCTCTGAAACCCAAGTCACTTCATAACACAATTTGAAAAACCCTAGATCTAAGAGAGTGAGAGAGAGACGCCGACTTCAGAGGGAGAGAGGAGGAGAATTTTGATTCTGGTCCAGCTCAAGCCACAGATCTACGGAGTCCTCACCAGTAGTAGATCTGATCAGCACTGGGATACAGATCTGAAGATCTAATCTGTAGAACAGATTTCTTTCTTTCTTCCCTTTTGTTTTCGATTTTAATCTAGAAATTAGATCTCTAATTTCTGTTTCTGCAGACTAAATTGGATTGTGTGGTTGATTTCAAATTGGAAATTCAAACGCAAAAGATCGTTTCAGACACGACGGAATAATGGTAATTCCTCAATCCACGATATGTATTAAATTCATAGGAGCATGCTAGGTTTTTGTGAATTTTAATTATGAGCAATATCCATAAATCGATCCGGTTCAGTTTGGTTTTGGTGATTCGGTTCACGGTAAAACCCTACAATTGGTAACAGAGCTAGGTTTATGATTTATGGCTCTGTTGTTCTTAATTAAATTCGATATGCATGTATGAATTTATTATTTTGTGGATGTTGGTTTTTGTTCCTTGTGGCAACCCGTTGATTCAGCCCGCGGTGGTTTATCCGTGTAGGGCTGAATTGTTTTTGTAAAATCACAAGAAAATCCGTGATTAGTGTAGATTTGAAAAAATTGTAATAGAATAGATTTCTGTATTTTTTCAAATTTTGTAATTGGACGGGTCGGGGACGAAGAACAAAGACGGGGCCGACGACGGGCGGTGCACGGCGGCGGTAGGAGGCCGTGCGCGCGTGCAGCCGCAGGCGACGATGGCGCAGCACGGCAAAAAGCGCTGCGCGCGCGCGGCGGCGCAGGGCGGTGCTGGGTCCGGCGGCGGCGGCGGGCGGCTGGTCGGCGGCGGCTGCGGTCGTCGTTGGCTGCTGTCCCGTCGTGGTGGCTCGTGTTTTGGTGATTTGCACAATCCTTTGTAAACCCTAGGGTTTGCATTAGGGTTAGGGCAAATCATCAGATCACAAAGGCCTAAAATCCAAAAGATTTGGTGTATCCAGATTTGAAGGCCCTTGAAGATTTGAAAAGATTTGAATTTATCCAAATTAATTCAAAATTCAAATTGTAATAGATGAAATTTATTTTTTCTATTTTTGGGGCCACGAGGAATTTTTGTTTGCCTTAATTGTCCTCGTATGATATGTGATTTATTTATGTGCGCAATTAAGCATGTGTAGATAATCGGAAAAGCATGTTTTATCGCTTTTATTATTTACAGTTCTTCAAGCATGCTTATGTGATTAATTTCTTTTGTTGGATTATATTTTGGGAATTTTTGGGCTTGTTTAATTACATGCAAAAATTTGGAAAATATAATGACAAAGAAATTATGTGTGCGCATAAAGAAACCTTTTAAAAGAAAAATACTAAGCAGATTTTTTAATTAAAATCAATAGACCTCCACAAAGCGGTCTTTGACTGTAAGTGTATCTCTCGTTCTAGTAAACGTCTACGAGTGTAGCTTGCTAGTTCCTAGAGGTGCATGGGTACGGTTGTTGGGATTTGTAGACAAACAATTTAAATCATGTGAATAGTGGGAGGGCTTTGGGTAAACGTCTACGAGTGTAGCTTGCGTAGACCTCTTTCACAAGTATTCTAGGATTGATTTAAATTATAGATAACAAAAGCTTTAAGGGCTGTGCGGTATGGTTACGTGCCATGCTAAACTGTCTCTTTTGGCCGGAGTTAAATTTGTGGTTAATAGCTTAGAAGCATCTTAGAATATAATGCAAGAATTGCATCCCTGTTCTTGAGATACGGCTTGGTCTAAGGTTTTCACTAATTATTAATTTCTAGTGTCAAAAGCATCCTGACATGGTAGTGAAATTAAATGGATTGGGGCTTAAAACCCGCAGTTCTGGTTGAGGGTGACATCGTAAACGTCTACGAGTGTAGCTTGCGGTGGGAACTCTTGGGAAATTAGTGGAAAACATTTGTATTTGATTTATTAAAAGGTTTTCAGTGCATTTGTTTTCGAAGTTCAACATGTATGTTCTTATTTAAGATTCTTTATTGTTTCAGATATGTCTATGTCTACTGTCGATCATATACTTGCTCTCAATCCTCTAACTGGTCCAAACTTCCATGAATGGAGTTTCTGCATCAAACACATCCTTTATCTGAAAAATCAAGCACATGTTCTTTACATGGATCCACTGTTGCGTTCTCAAAGAGGAGTGTGCGAGCTTGAGCTTGAATTCTATGACAGATGGGAGGATGCTGATGAGTTTGCCTTCTGGCTCATCACGGGTTCCCTATCTAGAGAATTAAGGCATAAGTATGAACACCTCAAAAGGGCTGGAGAGCTTTGGAAGGAACTCTCGACAGCTTTTGGCAATGTGGAGCGAACTATTAACTGTAAGCTTGTGCACAATCTTGTGTGCAAGAAGATGGTTGAGGATAGTTCAGTGACTACGCACATGATGTCTGTGATTGATCTCATGAGACAGTTTACTGTGCGGGGTGGTAATATCAGTGCACAAGGCGAGATTGATATCATCTTGAATTCTCTTCCGGAATCCTCTTATGACTTTAAGGTAGTTGCTGCTACAAGGGGAGAGTATGCTCTGCATGAGCTGCTTGAGGATCTTGTAGTGGAGCAGTCTAGCATTCGAGCACGGAAACCTGTTCTGTCTGGTTCTAGTACTGGTTCGACAACCTCTAAGGTTGGAGACGATGGTGCTGAGAGCAAGTTCAGAAAAATAGGCAGTGATAGCAAGTCTAGGAAGGGGAAGAGAGCCAAGGTCACTCCAAAGAAGAACGAGTGTGCTGGATGCGGAAAGGTGGATTGTCCGAATGCCAAGGGACAAGGTACGTCATTTGCATTTGTAACGGAAATATGTTTAGCATCAGTTTCTACTCATTCGTGGGTAGTGGATACTGGAGCTACTGATCATGTTTGTTACATTTTGCAGGGGTTCACACCGAGGAGGGTGCTGAAGAATGACGAGGTTACCATCTCGATGGGGAATGCAACACAAGTGAGTGCAGCTGCCATTGGAGATTTCTCCTTGTACTTTGATGATTCTGTTTTAACTTTGAGAGATGTTTTGTACGTGCCAGATTTTCGGCGAAACCTTATTTCAGTTTCCAAACTTTATGTTGATGGATATTCTTTTATTTTTGATAGTAGTGTTTCTATCATTGGTAATAACGGTGTTATCTGTCGTGGAATGCTGAATAATTCTCTCTATGTTGTTAACTGTAATCATAAGTCTTCCGCAAGTATTGCATGTAATTCATCCGTAATTGATAATCCTAGGAAGAGAAAATTTACTTCTTCTGATGAGGATCTTACATATCTCTGGCACTTGAGACTGGGTCACATCAGCTTGAAGCGGATTCAAAGACTTGCAGATGATGGTACATTGGACCTAGTCCGGGCTATACCTTATCAAGTCTGTGAATCCTGCATCGAGGGCAAGATGTCAACTAGGCCTTTCAAGGCTAGTCAGTCTCGAGCAGAGCAAGTGTTGGAATTGATCCATTCTGACTTATGTGGACCGATGTCCACGCAGGCTCGTGGAGGGTACGAGTACTTCGTCACTTTTATTGACGACTACTCAAGGTACGGATACGTTTACCTGCTTCGCTAAAAGTCTGAATGCTTTGAGAAATTCAAAGAGTTCAAGGCTGAAGTAGAAAAGAAGGTCGGGAAAACTATCAAGTCGCTGCGATCTAACCGCGGTGGCGAATACCTCGGTAACGAGTTCCTGCAATATTTGTCAGAAAATGGGATTACATCCCAGTGGACTGCACCGGGTACTCCCCAGCAAAACGGTGTAGCTGAAAGAAGAAATAGGACTCTTCTAGAGATGGTAAGATCAATGATGAGTTATGCAAACTTACCAATTTTGTTTTGGGGCTACGCATTGGAAAAAGCAGCTTACGTGCTTAATGTGGTGCCTTCTAAATCAGTTCCTAAGACACCTTCTGAGCTCTTCCTTGGTCGCAAACCTAGTTTGTGCAAGTTTAGAGTATAGGGCTGTCCGGCACACGTACTGTCGAAGGAACCTGATAAGTTAGAAAGCAGGTCAAAAGTAATGTTGTTCATAGGGTATCCCAGGCAAACGAAAGGTGGTTACTTTTACTGTCCTGAGAGTTAAAGAGTCGTTGTTAGCACCAACGCTAGATTCTTGGAGGAAGAGTATGTGAGTAATCACAGGTCAAGGAGTGATATCGTTCTTCAAGAAATTGAGAACGAGAATGCAATTCCAATGGAAGGGGAACGTGTAGATGTGGGTGCACCTGTGAGAGGTACAGCACCACAGACACGTTCTTCAGTGCAAAGTGCAGGACCACAAGTCACTGCACCTACTACTGACACGGCACCAATGCCTCGTCGTAGTGGGAGAGTTATTTTCCAGCCGGAAAGGTACATGTTCGTGGGTGAGTCATCAGACTTGAGCCCGGAAGACGGACATGAGGACTCTGACCCACTGACTTACGAAGAGGCAGTGCAAGACAAGGATGTTGCCAAATGGCGTGTCGCCATGGATTCTGATATTGAATCCATAACTGCTATGGATGTATACCAGAAAACTGATTTGCCGGATGGCTTTAGGGCCATAGGGTGCAAATGGTTATACAAGAGAAAGAAAGGGGCGGATGGAAAGATCACGGCTTTTAAAGCCAGGCTGGTGGCAAAGGGTTATAGTCAAAAAGAGGGCATTGACTATAACGAAACCTTTTCACCCGTAGCCATGCTCAAATCCATCCGGATACTCCTTGCCATAGCTGCGCATATGGACCTCGAGATCTGGCAGATGGATGTCAAAACTGCTTTTCTAAACAGTTACCTTGAAGAAGGTAGGGACATCTATATGCAGCAACCCGAGGGTTACATAAGCAAGGGCGAAGAACATCTTGTCTGGAAGCTTAGGAAGTCCTTGTATGGACTTAAGCAAGCTTCAAGGTCGTGGAACTTACGTTTCAACGATGTGATTAAATCCTATGGATTTGCACAGTTGGAAAACAAAAGTTGTGTTTACCGACTTTGTGTCAGTGGGAGCGTGGTCTTCCTTGCACTTTACGTTGATGACATACTCCTATTTGGAAACAATGAGGGAGTGATGTCGGAAATCAAGGCTTGGTTATCCGAACAGTTCCAAATGAAGGATCTGGGAGAAGCTGGCTACATTCTTGGCATTAAGGTCTTACGAGATCGTAAGAGAAGAATGTTGAGCTTATCCCAGGCATCCTATGTGGATACTGTGATAGCCCGGTTCAGCATGCAACTCGCCAAGAAAGGCTTGCTACCTTTCAGACATGGCGTTCGTCTTTCTGGTGGGCAGTGTCCTCAGACACAGCGGGAGAAAGAAGAAATGAGTCTTGTACCATACGCTTCGGCGGTGGGTAGTCTCATGTATGTGATGCTGTGTACTTGGCCAGATATATGTTATGCCGTTGGCATGGTAGCAAGATATCAGTCTAACCCTGGACAGGCACACTGGACTGCTGTAAAGCACATCTTCAAGTATTTGAAAAGAACTAGGAATTTCTGCCTAGTTTATCAAAGTGAGGATTTGTGTCCTGTGGGTTATACAGACTCGGATTTCCAAGGGGACCAGGATGAGAAGAAATCGACCTCAGGATATGTGTTTACCCTGGGAGGTGGAGCTGTATCTTGGAGGAGCTCAAAGTAGAAATGCATTGCTGACTCCACCATGGAGGCGGAATATGTCGCCGCCTCCGACGCCTCGAAAGAGGGGGTGTGGCTCCAGAACTACCTTTTAAAGTTGGGCATGATCCCGAGTTTGCCGAGGAGCATCACAATTTATTGTGATAACTCTGGTGCAGTGGCAAACTCAAAGGAACCGCGGTCTCACAGGGCAAGCAAACACATAGAGAGAAAGTACCATATCATACGAGAAATCGTATCGAGGGGCGATGTGCTGATTATGAAGATTAACACTGCTGACAATCTTGTCGATCCGTTTACAAAGAGCTTGCCGCAGAAAGTTTACGAAATACATATTCGTGAGCTGGGCCTGAGGTGGATGCCGACCACTAATAGTGGTTAGAGTGACAGCTGACTAGGTAGAAGGACTGTATACTCTGTAATAGCTTAGTTATGCTTTGAGTATAAGTGGGAGATTGATGGGTTTTGTATACTGAAAGCATTTATTATAATGAGTATACAACGGTTTATTTCTCCTATCTGTTAACAATCGTACATGTATGAACAATGGTATCCTCTTGTCTCACCGATAGGGACGATCATACGGCGTGCTGTAGATCGTAGAAAATAGTATGATCACTTGACCTAGAGAGACATAAACCTGATCACAGCCGAGACAGCGTATGAGGATACGTCTGTCCGGATGGCTGTAGCATTGTCGGAATAAGTAGTCTGTCTTGGTTACTTGACATGCTGGTACGCAGAGGTGGCGTATTGATGGACCGCAGTGAGATGTATTCGTCTGTCTGACATCAGCGAATACAAGATCTCGTTATATTGATTGAGTCCAAACCCTAACGAAGGTTCAGGGGTTTGCACGGGTTGACTGTTGCTTTGACTTGCCATGGTGGAGAGCCTAAGTAACGTGCTCGTATATCCGTATCTTGGGTAACAGCAGTTCGTGTAGTACCGCCTGAGACTGGGTTTAGGTAACCATATCCGAGTAATAGGATAGGGACATTCCCTGAGGAGCTCAATAACATTCATCGTGCCAAAGTCCTGCAGGCTGATTAAGTTCAGGCACGAGTTATAAGGTTTGAGTGGTACTACTCAGGAATAATAAGATATTAATTAATTGTAGTTAGAGCTTGTCAGAGGCTCCGATTAATTAATGGATGTCCGGTAACCTTAAATATGGGGATTCTCAATTAATGCAGCTCGTTCTCATAACGTGGTAATAAAGGGGTAGGTCAGTATTAATTCTGTGGTGAAAAAGAATTAATATTAATTAATTGATTGTGTCCTGGGTTGTGGACATGGGAATTAATTAATTTATAGGCCCACTTTATTATTTGCATTAGGTCCCAGGTCTGGCCCAAATAAGTGTGCTGAATTGAGCCCAGGAGCCCACTAGGGTTTTATAACCCTAGGTCTATAAATAGACCTCTCACTCTCTGAAACCCAAGTCACTTCATAACACAATTTGAAAAACCCTAGATCTAAGAGAGTGAGAGAGAGGCGCCGACTTCAGAGGGAGAGAGGAGGAGAATTTCGATTCTGGTCCAGCTCAAGCCACAGATCTACGGAGTCCTCACCAGTAGTAGATCTGATCAGCACCGGGATACAAATCTGAAGATCTAATCTGGAGAACAGATTTCTTTCTTTCTTCCCTTTTGTTTTCGATTTTAATCTAGAAATTAGATCTCTAATTTCTGTTTCCGCAGATTAAATCGGATTGCGTGGTTGATTTCAAATTGGAAATTCAAACGCAAAAGATCGTTTCAGACACGACGGAATAACAGTAAATCCTCAATCCACGATATGTATTAAATTCATAGGAGCATGCTAGGTTTTTGTGAATTTTAATTATGAGCAATATCCATAAATCGATCAGGTTTAGTTTTATTTTGGTGATTCGGTTCACGGTAAAACCCTACATTCTTCCCCAATTTTTGCCCTTGCACTTGATCTACCCTTGATCCTCTCTAATCTTCACCAATTTGTTGTAGATCTTGCTCTTGATACACTTTGCTTTGGATTGAAGATGGAATTTGGGAGAATTTCTTACTTGATGTAATGAAATTTTGGCAAAAGTCCTCAAAAGCCCCTTCCAATATTGAGTTTCCCCCTTTTATAGACGAGCAAACAAGGCCTCGGATTGCCCGGGCCAAGATTGGATCGCCCGAGATAGCTTGAAAACAGAAAAATTGCCAAGAAAAACCGCTCTGGCTTGGCCGAGCCTGCCCTCTGAACGACATGGCTTGGCCGAGCGAGTCAGGTGCGGCCGAGCGAGCATTCTTTCCGACGTGGCTCGACTGAGCCAAGCTCAGCTCGGCCGAGCTTGCTCTCTGAACTCCAGTCTGCTCCGCTCGGTTGAGCCTGCTTCCCTTTGGCTCCTGGCTCGGGCAAAAATCCTCCAAAACTAAGCCAAAAATGCTGCTTTATGCTCAAAACCTAACCTACATCATTCGAAACACACAAAACACGAAAACACAATAAAAACAAGCAAAATGCATATGATACATCAAAATATAAGTCATTTTACGCACAAATAAGTGAGTTATTTCTCCAATTCAGAAAACTCATGCATTTCTGTGGATTGTCTTGTAATTCAAATTTAACTTATCAACCAGACTCCAACATCCATTTGTGGTGTCATCACTATATCCATCGTTGTTGAGGTGAGTTGGTTGTTGGGTTGTAGGGGTTTGTTTTTGGCCTTGCCTATGGTTTTTTAAGGGTCGACTTCAAAGGTGTTGGATTTTCCATCATATCAGTTTTATTTTATTTCCACGTGTGTTCCATCATCCGCCAAGTTCCTGGGCTTCGATCTTAACCCTTCGACGAGGATCATATCAGGACCCATAAAGTTGATTTTCCCGAAATTGAGTATTTCAACCGGCATAACTGGCATTTGAAGCA
The DNA here is from genome assembly GCA_026898455.1 of Plectranthus barbatus. NCBI lineage: Eukaryota > Viridiplantae > Streptophyta > Magnoliopsida > Lamiales > Lamiaceae > Plectranthus > Plectranthus barbatus. Next base: position 48,796 of record JAPKLW010000271.1, on the reverse strand, counting down.
TTTCATCAACTTTAGTTCATGTGCCCAATTGATGGCATTTCAGACATGCCTTCACCCAATTCGCAGCATCCCAGAAAATTTTTGGCTAGTAGAATCCTTAATTGAGCACCTTGTGAGCTGTCTTGGAAGCTCCAAAATTTCCTCCGCACGAGTATGAATGGAAGTGGCCAATATCCCTGTCATTTCAGGCTCCGAAATACATCTTCTAATGATTCCATCTTCTCCAAATTTCCAATGAACTGGTGGTTCCAACATGTACCACCTACTTTATGCCCTTAACTTATTTCTCCCATCTATAGACATTCCCAGTGGAAACTCCTTCAGCACTTAGTAATTGACCAACTCCGCATACCAAGGCCCCATCTCCACAACGCACATCTGCTCTTCTTGCAATGCTTCTCCGATTTTGGCATCTACATCCTCCGAGTTGACTATTCTGCTCAAATGATCTGCCACATTATTTTCTGACCTTGGCTTGTCCTTGATCTCCAGATTGAATTCTTGTCGAAGTAAAACACATCTGATCAATCGGGGTTTAGACACTTTTTTTGACATCAAATATCTAATGGTCGAATGGCCAGAATACACCAAAACCTTAGATCCCAAAAGATAAGATTTGAACTTCTCCACAACAAACATGATAACCGACATCTCCTTCTCTGTTGTAGAATAATAGATTTGGGCAGCATTCAATGTTTTTTATGCATAGTACACCATGTGCCCAACTTTCCCAATCTTTTTCCCAAGTACATCTCCAACTGCCCTATCGCTGGCATCCCACATTATCTCAAATGGCTCTCCCCATTTGGGTGGTTGAATGATAATTGCAGATACTAGAGCCTCCTTCATATAATCAAAACCTCCTTGCAGTCTTCTCCAAATTCAAACTTTACTTCCAGCTGCAATAGCTTTGTCAATAGTTGCGCCCTTTTAGCAAAATCCGTGATAAATCATCAGTAGAATCCTGCGTGCCCCAGAAATGCCCTCACATGTTTAACAGTAGTGGGGAAGGGCAATTTCTGGATCAGCTCCACCTTTGCTTTGTCCACCTCAATTTTATGTTCTGACACCACATGCCCAAGTACGATCCTTTCTCGAACCATAAAGTGGCATTTCTCATTATTTAGTAACAAATACTTCTCCACACAGCGTTGCAACACCTTCTCTAGATTAGCAATACAAACTTCAAAAGACTTCCCATAGACTGAGAAATCATCCATGAATAACTCAATGCAATCCTCGAGTAGGTTGGAGAAGATACTCATCATGCACCACTGAAATGTCCCCAGAACATTGAAGAGACCAAAAGACATCCTTTTTAGGTAAATGTGCCTAATGGGAAAGTGAACGTGGTCTTATCCTAGTCCTCTCGTGGAAGACAAATTCGCATGTATCCCAAATATCCATCCAGAAAACAAAAGAACGAATTGCTCGTCAATTTCTCCAGCATTTGATCAATATACGGAAGAGGAAACTGATCCTTCTCCGTAGAAGCAATTTTCTATAATGGATGCAAACTCTTTACCCTGTCTGTAGCCTGATTGGGACTAGTTATTGCTTCTCATTTTCCACCACTTAAATGTCTGACTTCTTCAAGACCACATGAATTGGGCTAACCTACTTACTATACGAAATTGGGTATATGATATTCTGATCCAGGAGCTTTAAAATTTCGGCCAACACGACCTCCTTCATCATCAGATTTAGCTTCCTTTGATGCTCTCAAACAGGCTTTGCTCCTTCTTCAAGTAAAATGTGATGCATGCACATAGATGGGCTAATCCTTATGATGTCAGCCAATGTCCACCTAATTGTTATCTTAAAAGAGCTCAAAACCCTTTAACTCTCTCCTCTTGTGCCTGGGTCAAATTTGAGTTGATGATCACCGGTAGAGTTTCACCTTCTCTAATATAAATGTACTTCAGGTGCTTGGGCAAGATCTTTAAATTCAGTTTTGGTGGCTCTTTAATGGATGGCTTCATTTTGCGGTTGTCCGACAACTTGTGCAATTCCACCATCTAAGCCTCTTTGGGCTCTTCCTCACCATTGAGCAGCATGATCGCTTCTCTCAAATCCTCATCTTCTTCCTCTGTTGCATCACTATTCGTCAATCATTTCTCTAGGGAAGCCTGCAAAGAATCCTGCGTACACAACAAACTACAATGCTCCTTGGTCAAGGAGTCGATTAGATTAACTTGGTTTACCCCTTCAAGGTCTTGTGGGTACTTCATAGATTTGAATAAATAAAAGTAATTTGTTCTTCATCAAATTCACAAGTGAAGGTACCCTAATCAACATCTATCTTAGTTTTTGCAATTTTCATGAATGGTCTTCCTAGCAATAAAACAGGCTTCCTAGATGTGCAAGGCTCCATATCCAATACAAAGAAATCAGTAGGAAAGATTAAGTCATACCCCTTGATCAAAACATTCTCTAAAAGGCCCCTGAGATACACACTTAACCTATCGACCAATTGGATAAAAGTTTTAGTTTCTTTCAAAGAGCCAAGATTCAATTCTTCATAAATAGACAAAGGAATAACATTAATGGAAGCACCTTGATCTAGCATGGCTTATTCAATACCAGTGTTTCTAATAACACAAGGTATAGAGAACATACCTGGATCATTATATTTTTTTGGCAGCTTCTTTCAGATCATAGCAGGCACATTCTCTCCCACCATGAATTGAGCATTATCCTCCAATCGTACCTTCTTTGAGCAGAGATCTTTCAGAAACTTCGCATCTCTGGGCACTTGCTTTAAGGCCTCTGGAAGTGGAATGTTGATCTCTATCTTGCTAAAAAGATTCAGCAACTCTCTGTCTTTATTCTCATTCTTATTTTTCCTCAATCAACTCAAAAAATGAGGTGTCCTCCATGATTTAGCCTTCAGGCAACTAGCTTCCTCTTCTTGACTGGAGTCTCCATTTTGGGCATCTGCATCCTATGCTTCTTTAGTTGACTCATGTGGCTCACCCTCCTTTTGATGCGGATCGAGCATTTCCTTCCCACTCCTTAGAACTGCATCCACATACGTTGTTAGCTCTTCAACTTGGGAAGGTAATTTCCCATCCTTCTTCCCCAGCTTCGCAACTTCTTTAGCCAATTAGGTGAGTTGAATGCCAAATGTATCATTCCTTGTCGTGATTCTTCTTTGAACTTTTCGTCATCTTGGTGAGCCTTTAATTTTTCTCCGTCTAAAGTTTTCACCAAGTCTTCAAGTGATCTTTTGGGCTACTGCTACATTTGACTGAATTGGCCCCCTTGTAGTTGTTGATGAAACTGTTGCACTTGTAATCCACTTTGTGGGTGTTGATCATCCCTCCATTTGAAATTGGGAAGCTTTTTCCATCTGGGATTGTAGGTGTTGGAGTATGGATCCCACTTCTTTTGAGATCCATTAATTGTCTGCACTTGTTCATTCATGCCCACAGTTGGGCATTCATCTGTTGCGTGTGTTAAATTGCTGCAGAATCCACATGCCCTAATGATTCTTTTGGATTGAGGAGCTGAATTCATGGCCATCTTCTCGATTATTTATCGCAATTTCTTGACCTCCTTTCGAGGCCATTTTAATTCTTCACTTCAACTCGAAACTCATCTCCCTCCATTGCATTTTCTTCAGCCATATCCGCGATGAGTTTGGGCACTTAATTAGTGGATTTGTTCAAGGTTGTGCCTCCACAATCTGAATTTAGAAATTTCTTTTCGGCTTCACGCAATCCGGCTATGAAATATTGGACCAAGTCTTCATCGACAATTCGAAGTTGTGGGCATCTTGCCAACAATCGATTTAATCGGGTCCAATAATTATATAAGCTTTCATATTATGCCATCCTAATGCGCCCAATTTCACGTTTTGTTTTCTGGACTCGCACAAAAGGATAATAATTTTGCAAGAATTTTTGTTGCAATTCTTGCCAAATGGTTGCACTTCCCGCTGGTAAGGAATACAACCACTTGCTCAATCTTGTAGAGTAAATGGAAATGTGAACATCTTGATGTAGTTACCCGTATTACCATCACTGCACTAAGTTGCACAAATCATCTTAAAATCTTAGAGATGTTTGTGCGAGTCTTCTCCATATTCTTTCTGTCAAAGGCAGCGTTATGCCCATTGGTTGCATGTTGAGATTGGCTGGAAAAGAAAATTCTCTTAGAGTTCTTGCGGGCCCCTGTCCATCTCCATTTGCTCTGTTTCCAGCCATGATTTCAATATCCAGAGGTTGTTGAAAATTTTCAAGATTTTCTCCCAAACTTTCTTGTAAATTATCTTTAGCAGATTTCTCTCTTTCTTGCTTTCATCGTCTGGCTTTTGTCGTATTTCGCCTTGCAGTCCTCTGAAGTTCTGGATCGTAGATTAGATCTTCTGTACACCCAAACAACCAACAAAAAAGAAAGCTAATAGAAGGCTAGCTTTGTTGCTACTCCCCGACAACGTCGCCAATTCTAGTGTGGTGTCATTTCGCTTCAAGAGATCCAAGTGTCCAAATGCGGCCACCAGGTTTATCATAACCCAAATGCTATGTAGATAGTCAATTAGAATCGAGGTCAATCCTAATGAGAGTGTAGTTAAGCCGTTCAACCTTCAGTATCACAAGAATCCAACCAAAGCAAATGATTTATAATTTCTAATAACCTGCAAAGACTTAAAAGGGAATATCAAATATATTAATGTGTCCAGAGCGAATGAATATCAATATCGAGTTGCTAAGAATAGTGTTCATCGGTCTCCTGCAATTGGTCAAATGGTAGGTAGTTAGATCGCAAGTTATTTTCTAAGAACTTGAACTCTACTCTACTCCTAACATTGTCACTAGATAGACCGCTCCTAAAATAAAAATCACTGCATGGACAAGGAGAAACCTAGAGATCCTACAATTGACCAACCACTAATGACTTATCCTATTCACCTGAATAGTTTAAGCTAACCACAGTTGTCCAATTCCCCTTTTATTGTAGTTGGCCATCCTAACCTTAGCGCTTTCGCAGCTATGCTAACAACATTAGTTTCAAACCTAGCACAACCTAGCATTACCCTTCAAACCCCTTACCATAATAGTTTGGCCACTGGTGACTTCACTCGGCTAAATCTACCCCACTTTGGTTGCCCAATTCTCCCAGATCTACTAGGGTAGTAATCTCGAATAGCCCAAATGAATTGGCTTGGTAGAGACCTAGAAATCCCTAGGAATAGAATAAGAAGGAAGGATGATGAACAGAGAAAGACTAGTCTCGACCAAGTTAGAAAACCCGAAAACTCATACTTCTACATCTCAGCCCCTCAACATATTAATTTATTCACCCCCGAACTGGGCGTTTAGCTTGACATAAAATAAATAAAAGAAACAAGATAAGATGAATTACTGAATTTCATAATATCTTTGAAGGAATAAGAACCTTCAAGTAATTACAATCATTTGGCTCCTTCAAGTAATTACAATAATTTGGCTCTTCACCGGAAGTACAAAAATAAATAAAGTGTTTAGAACATACAACTAGTGCTATGTGCTATGATGCGATATATGATAATTAGTAAATGATGTTTATGGATTTTATACTAAGCCTTATTTGCCACATACGACAATTACTAATTCGTCGAACGAAATATGATCAGATCACAATTGATATGCTCTTTCCATATTTAGCACCTTCCTTTGACCAATTCAATCCCACTTAATCAACCTTCGAATGAGTTTCGGACTCTGGCAGCTTGATTCTCGCAGTGACCACAACACTTTCAATTTTTAGTATTTATGTTGAATTGCTCAATAATAGGAGGTGTCTTCCATTGCATCTGAGCATGCTAATTCCTTCCAATCCTTGGAATAGCTCACTTGGGCAATTCCCCTTAACAGTCCCAAAATCATCTGGAAATGGCCAATTCCTCCACTTTCTCCATCCTGAAAGAATTTAGCCAAACACCCCCGACTGTACTACAAAATACGACTAAGATGCTAAAAAAATACATAAAAATCGACTCAAATGAGGTCAAACGTGGAGTCGAGGGAAACATTCTCTAAATCGTGGAAAACATGTCTCTTGGGGCCTTTCTCAAAAAGTCTTACGAAATGACCCGACCCAGCCTAAACGAACAAGCATTCTTTGAGATTTATGAAAATTAGATCCCTACACGGCTCAATTAAATCCTTCTCTTGCTCAACGAAGAACCAAAAAACATGCTCGCATGAGCTCACTGACAGAGAATGGATCCTTCATTTTTACCTATCTTATGTCTCTGATATTGGTTTTGAATTTAAGATGCTCAACTCTAAAGACTTAGATGAAGGCAACGGGCTATTGTTATGGGTCAAAGTTAGACCATAACAAAAAGGGTAAAAAACGAAGAGAGGTGATTCTTCACTTGATGGCCCAGAACTAAACAGGAGACCGATAGCCCTTCTATAATCTATAAAGAAGGCGACCAATCTCTTCACCCCCGAGTACAAGGAATGAGTGAATAGAGTTCTCAGTGAAAATACACTTGAAGGAGCTCATACGAAAGGAGTCTTTCTTGAGAAGTGATCTGCATAGGGTCCTTTGAACAAGTCGAATGGCAAATGAATATCAAAACAACAGGGACCAACCAAAAGAAGCCCTTCAACCATCTATTAACGTATGTCCTTCGAAGGGCGAAGGGTGCGAACGAATCAACTATCAATTAAAGTATGCCCTTCGAAGGGCGAAGGTTCTCATTCATTCGCACGTCGCAACCAAACCCTTTGAGTTTGATTGAGATATGTAACTATTCTTATATTAGTTCCTTATTTTTCATTGATTGTTAATTAGATTCCTTTATACTTGTATAAAAGGGGGTGAATTGTGCGTTAATTAAATAATCAATACTTTGTACTCACCACTGTAGTTCGATCTTAGTGTTCTCTATCTTGCTCTTATGCTATAGTCCTCACATACAAACTAAACGAACTACTACCATTTGGCGACCACCATAGAGTCTAGCAAATAGATCGATGGAGAACACAAGAAATGCAATTGTTCAAACACTAGGCTCTCTCGAGATTTATTGATGACAATAAACCAATAGATCGCTACAAATAAACAGAAGGAGATGACAAGTCAACAAAAGGCTATCACAGCTCTGCCGGGAAATCAAGTCGTTTCGAAGCTTGAAGGGTTCCGCACCTGTTGCCATCAACATCAAACCAAGAAATCTTGTCAAGGCCTTATAAGAGATTGGAGAATAAAAGAGAAGTAGATAAAAAGGAGAGACAGGAGGAACCACAAGCAGGTGATGATAGAGTTGAATACATCAAAGTGGAAGATGTTGACGAAGAAGAAGAGGAAAAGGAAGAAGAAGAAGAAGAAGAAGAGAAGTGGACGACGATGGTTGAAACCGTAAAATTTTTGCTTTTATCATAAATTTAAATATTTATTTAAAGATATACCTAATTTATATATATTAAAAAATCACAATAATTTATTATATATTTACACATTTATTAATTTAAATACTTGTGCCAAACATTTAAGTCGTATGTCTTAAACGCCATTGCCCACATTGCTTTTATTAATTGATCAACATTTGTAACTTATTTAACATACATTCGGACAAAGAATAACCGTACACTATTAAATTCAGATATTTGGTCACCTAAAAAATTGTCGAAGTGAGATGACAACTCACTTTATTCAAATCGATTTAAATTTATATCATTAATTCTAATTAATATTTCTTCATTAAGGAGATAAACCGTGATCTAGATCTTTCCTTCCTACAACTCTAATTAATTATTATAACATAAGACTAATAATATCGAAAATGAAAAACAGATAGAAATTAACTATTCTTTAAACCATGAACTATTATCAATATGTATTACCAGCTATATATACTGCCAAAATTTTTAAAAATTAAGACTCGAGCCACTCCCCTTTGACCAACTTTATCATGTTTCAGATCATACATTTATGCACTATTTAATCCTCTACAGTTTTATTCAGCCTATTTAAGTTTTCCTCCCTATTAATTACTCTCTCTCTTTTTCTTAAAGAAACATATCATTTTGTACACTTGAATTATATCTTTTTTCTAATTATAACTAGACAAAAGTAAAAGTCCAGTGAAATTTAGTAAAAAAGTATGCTTTTTATTTTATTTTAAATGATATTCGTACAAGTTAATTTTTTTTTTATCAGACTCGAGGAATAAAAATTTTTGCAACAAAGATGGTGAAGATTGCCGGTTGGAAGTTAGAAAATACAAAATTTCACCTAGGGTGACTGTCTCAAGACGAGCGCTAGGAGTATATTGATTAAAAAAAATCAAAGTAAAAAAAACTTTCGAAAAATGTAAGTTTGTTTTTTGACACAATGATAGTCGATATATGGTCTGCTATATGTGTGCATATGGGTGTAGTATAATTGTAACGACCTATGTGTTTTCTATTTTAATCACAAAAGATTGCTCATTTGCAAAGTGGGTGCTTGGTTTTGGAATCTTGTGTCTTGTGATTTTGAACATTTGTATGACAAAGATAGTATTTGCTAGGTTAGTGCTCGAACAAGACTTTAAAGATTGTGTGTAAAGGTTTTATAAGGGCCACTCTAGATATTTGAATTATGTCTATTTGTTTGTCATTAACTTTGATGATTTACGCTGGACTTCAAACATATTGGAACAAAGTATTATATACCCTCGTAAGTATCCCATTTTAAAAACTAAATTTAAATGATATATACATTCTTTTTGCAATAATATGATATATACCTTTATGTAGAAATAAACTAAATGAAACTTTTTACTTGTATTAAATAATATATTAAAAGATACTTTTACGAGTAATTAAATTGTCACTTTTTCGTTTACTTGGTCAGGTCAATCCACCGGACGACACGAAACGTTATCGCAGTGGATATACCCAAATTGCCCCATCTCTCCAGTCTGTTTCATTCCATGTATGTATATATATATACACACCACTGCTCCACCATTTCTCACTTGTGCACCACCTAAAATACCCCCCTCTCTCTCTCTCTCATGGAAATTGAAAAAAGATCCCCAGAAATAGCCACGAAATTATGGAACATAGTTAGAATAGTGTTCTACATGATGAGGAGAAGCAAAGCCAAGAGAAAGATAATGGTGGCCCTTGTCAAGAAGGGCAAAAACGCCGGCAAAGCCATCACCAACCTCTTCCTCCACCACCACCACCACTACTCCGCCCTCACCTGCCGATCTGCCGATCCAAACACCTCCTTCGTCTCCCCCCGAGAGGTCGAGTTCAGCTGCAGCAACACCCCTCTCTACCCCTCCTACCACTCCTCCAAGCGCAAGATTAACCACCACCACTACCAAGCCGAAGACCTCAAGATGATGCACAAAGTCTTCGGCATCTTGAGCCGCTACGACGTCACATCCCCGCTTCCCGATTTCGGTCTCAGCCCCGCCGCTCCGACGGCGGCGGAGGTGGACAGAGATGCGGAGGAGTTCATCAACAAGTTTTACCTAGAGTTGAAGAAGCAGAAGCCAACAGCATTGGAATCTCCATCGCCCTACCATGAATGGGCTACCTACCTAAGGTAGATGGTCCAGAATTTATTGCAGGCTAGGGCCAACAATATTATGTTACTCTCAATCAATGTCTGCCACAAATCTTCATTTACCGTTGCCATGGCCTTTGCTCATCTCTTCTCATCGTGAGCTGACGGCTCTCTTTAATCGGAAAAAATACGGATAATTTAATTATTATATCAAGTCCGATTGCAGACTACAAAATACAAAGGGAAGGTGGGATGGGACATTGTAGCATGTTTTCGGTTTTCATTTATTTCATTCGAGGACCTGAATTTCTTCTATGTATAGATGTTACTTTTTTGTGATTTTAATAAATAAAAAACATTTGTAAATTATTTGTTTCAGCTTAGGTTGATGTAGTCCTTACGTTAGATTGCATTGAACACCTAATTTTTGTTAAGTGGTTTCTGATGAAATCTTGTATAAAGAATTGAGAATCGATTTATTTAATCGCAATTGTTGATTAAGAATATTTATGTATGATCCATATTTGATAATTCAAGACTCAAAAGATAATTTAATTATTAATTAATATAGCACAGGAAAGATTAATTTTCAATTTAAAGATAAAATTCAAAATTCAAGACCCAAAAAATCATAAAATTCAAAGTCTCAATATCAAATTTTGGATTGAGAATTATATAATTTTTCAGATTATGGAATGAAAAATCTTTTGAATAATTAAACTATCTTTTAGAACTTAAATCGAAAATTCTCCTAATAAATATCAACAAATTTATTTTATGAAGTCGTCGTTGCTCAAATTACTTTCGCCTGAGTTTCACCCAAATGATTTTATTGAAGCTCGAAAAAATTTATCTAAAGAGTAGAAATCGTAGTACATTAAGATTATATGTAATAGTTAATCTTTTCTTGGGTTTTAACTTTTATTTCTCTAGCTGTTACGTTAGACAATTTTATAATAGACAGAATTGATTTGATTGACAATGTTACGTTGAAAAGGTTTTTGTCCAACAATAGTACATATAAATAAAATATTTGGTGTTTAGTTTTAATGTGTTAGGTTTAATTAATCTTAAAAAACCAGCTTGTATTAGATGAATATTTTCACCAGTTAATATGAAACATTTGCAGAGGTGGATCCCCTTTGGTTTTTTTTGTTTTTTGTTTTTAACATATTCTAACTTTACAGCCGTAATGCCTTATATTAATAATATTATATATTTTTAAGTTATTTTTAAAAATATATATTAGTTCATAAAATAAAGTACTCTTTTATTATTTAAACATAGCAAATAAAATAAATTAGTGAAAATATAATGTTTTAAAGAAAAAGTTATAAATATAGTTTATTGAGATTTATTATTGTTTGTTGTGGATATATACAATATAACCATTAGCAATTAAAATTAAATAAGATTTTTAAACATAGCAAATAAAACAAATTAGTGAAAATATAATGTTCTAAAAAAAGTGATAAATAAAGTTTATTGAGATTTGTTATTGTTTGTTGTGGATAAATATGATATAATATAAACATTAGCTATTAAAATAAAATAAAAATAAATTTAATATTGATGTGTTTTCCGGGATAAAATAATTAAAAGAATACAATACATTTTGGTGGGAACACTTACATGATTATTCTCTTTTAATATATTGATAAATGTTTAAAGAAGTGTTAAAAGAATTTGTCTCATTCTTAAGGTATAGTTGTGAAAATACCTTACATATGATCGAGAGGTTGTGGGTCTGAGTTTCACCAAGAATATCTAGATATATGAATGTGTATTGTGGTAATCTTATTGAGTCATTGTTGGAATCTTATTATTTTTATTGGATTTTTATAAGGTCCGGTACAATGGTAATATTGTTGGGGTCAATAATAAGCGGCCCAACTAGAGGTCCAAGTATGCGACCCATAAATTGTTTTGCAGGAAAAGAGGCTGTTTGGACCGGATAAGTTGGCCCAAGAAAAAGGACTCTTAATAGAAGAGCAGTTCGTCTTAATCAGTTAACCAAGCAGCTCGACTGGAAGCAGTTAGATTCAGCCAGAAAGGAGTTCGAATGAGAGAGCAGTTCGTTTAAATCAGTTCGCATAAGACAACTCGAAGTCGTTCATGTTGAGTTACTCTCTCGGCGGTTTCGACACTGGGAATTAAATGAAGAAGTGTAAAGGTTCGAACTTACAACCCAAATTATCAAGTGGTTTGACCGTTACGAGTCAAGACGATAAATGCTCGGTGGTTTCAGGTGGAAATTGATGAGCATTCAATAATAATTTTTTAATTACTATTAGTCTTTTCTTATAAATAGGTTGTTATATTTTCATTTGTGGGGGAGGACACCGTATAAAGATTCACTAGATAGAGAGAGTTAGTGGAGAGAGATATACTCTTTCTTGTGTAAACTTCATATAAATGCATTTCTATTCCCTATTATTCTCAATTTCTCCATCTTTACACAAATCCATGGGCTCAAACAAATCACTCGTTCCCCTTTTTTGTTGCTTTGCTCTTGCATATTGAAACTTGTGCCGGACCGAAATAGCACTAATATTTTCCCTGTATTCTAAATACGAGCTTGAGTATAATGAAAATGAACAAGTGGAGCAAATGTCATAATTCGCATCTTCAAGGATCATAAATTCTAACAACCTTTGACCCCCTGAAGTTAGTGACTTTCTTTGAAACACCTGGTGAACGCTCAATCGGAACCACAACACGGATACGAACATCGACTTATTCTGAATTGCATCTGAGTTGTCTGGGTGATCTTCTTCATTGAAGAAAGAGACAACGAAGCTCAAAATATATAAGAGCCGTATACCACATCCCCGTTGGAGAATGAAAACAAGCTGAAACAAATAAAGGCAACCATGCCTAGGGGCTATTTGATGAGAAAAGTTAAGAAATCTTCAAAAGAAAGAGCAATCGCTTGAGTAACTCGAAGACTAGGCGTTGTTCGACAAAAATGAGGCATTTCAAGGAAATAAAATGATCTCACGCCTTATCATTACTTATGTTCAAGCAACACCATCTCATTATATCTACACTAACCCGAGTCCAAAAGTCACACATGGGGCTCGACATGTATCGGTAAAGTTATTTAAAATAAAAATATTTTCAATTACATATTTGACTAACTAGCAGGATGTACCGAAGACACCTTTCAACAAATTAACGCACCTCAGAAAATACCTTATTGTTTAAAATCACTCGAAGCGAAGCCACGACCTAGGGCTCGAACTTCAAAAGTGCCTTGATCACTGCTATTTCTAACATATTAATTATAGGATAATGGTCAAATAAATTTTTACTCGAATGTCGAACCCACTGAGAAAAGATGTGAAATAGTCCTATGTACTAAAACACAGTTTCAGATTAATTGTTTGAGTAATTCAAAAATAAGACTTGTTTTATTAAACTAGGCAGAGAAAATAAAATGAAAACTTAAATCAAATAAAGCAAAACACAGATCCTAGTGCAGAAATCCTATTATGAATTGCATGTAAGAACCAATTAAATTAACAGGTGGAATACTACAATTATGATATATTTTCTTGGTCGGGCAAATATAATCTAGATTACTAACTAGTGACTATCTCCTCTCGGTCTCAAGAACACCAAATTACTCAATTCCACAAGAAAATCAGTTCAATTCCTACAGTCTAATACATATCAGCAGGACAGTATAGTGTATATCATGCATTCCTAATTCCACTATCAATATTCACCTCTCGGTCCTTCTATCAATAGCTAGAGATCTAAATTAATTGTCACCTCTCGGTCCTTAAATTAATCTAAAATTATAAAATAAACACAGGAATCACGAACCTAATTAATTAATCTTAAACATGCATCCAAAATAATATTCAAATCCTAGATTCTGCTAGAAATTTAGCTAGACATAAATAATATAAAAGACAATTAAACTGAAATAAACTTGCATTAAAAATAAAAGCAAAAATTCAAAATGCATAAAAATAAATTCTAAAACTCTAACTACAGAAATTGAGGTTGTGAAGGATATATGAACTAATGTTCATATAAGGATTGAAGTCCATTGAGTAAACTAGTCTAGAGGGGTATTTATAGTGTTTATTTGGGTTTTACAAAACTGAATTCTATAGGAGATAGGATTCGATTTGTTGTATATCTATATCTCCATGTCCTACAATGAATATATCTTTAATCTTGAGTCTTCAGGGCTTTCAATATGATATATCTCTTCAATCTTGGCCAAATCTCGCCCAATATTCGTGGAAATCTTCCAGAAACTCGTCAAAAATATTTGCATTGATCGATGCAGGTCTACATCGATCGACGCAAATTCATGTCGACCGGTCTTTGGCTGCGTCTATCGATTCTATGCGTTCTCACGGTTTTGGCCATAATATTTTCTCCCAAACTCCAATTGACCTGATTCCAATTGAATTGGAAAGCGAATTCAAAGTTCTTTCAATTGACATGCTTCATTAGGTCAAATTCCAAGTGTGGAAGATGTCGTGTGTGTTTCTTTGACTATCCACTGCTTTTGGTACGAATTTTCGGTGAATTCGACCCCAAACCTGCAAAAATACACCATTACAAGCGCAATACCCTCCTAGAGTGATACATGCAATGAAAACAATTAAAATAAACTAAAATGCAACTAAAAAAAAAGATAAACCAAACCAATAATGAGTGAAAATATTAACTCATCAATCCCCCAAACTTGAATATTTGATTGTACTCAATCAAAAGAAAAGAATAAATCTCAAGTTCATGTAATCAAAGTGTGCAATGCCTCAAAAGATTCATCATAATTGAAGTATGAAATATCCACAAGCACAAACAATCCAAATCAAGTTAGAAAATCAGTAAACTTTGGAAGAACCTCACAAGGAAATTATTTCGCTCATCACTAAAGTGTTTATGGATTTAATGCGTATACACTCATCATGTATGATTTACATCTACCATAGACTTGCAAATATTCTACTTTCTCCACTGCTAAAATGTGCATACAAGACCTAGAATCAAATCAGACTTTATTTTGGTTGTAATGTAGGCTTTTGTGAAGGGTAGGAGAAATTTAAACAAGTGACTAAATTAAATTGAGTGCCCCCCCTCAAACAATCCAAATCACAATCTAACTTTATTCACCATTCTCCTAAGATCTTGCAATTTAGACCACAACAGCTCTTTCCTCATATTTTTTTTCTTTTCTTTTTTTTTCAATCATTTTATGCTCTCAAATTTTTCTTTGATTCTCATTTTCCTTTTTGGGAAGAGCTTATAAGGAAATTAACATTTTTTTAATACAACTTCTTTTTCTTTTGACACCAATTCTAAAAATTTATAATCCGCTCACAACTATTCCACCTTTATTCACCACCATCTCTCATAGACAAGAGGGAACCATAACTTTTTCTTAAGCTCATAGACAAGGAAAGAAAATTAAAGGCTCAACGGGGCTGACTAGGGATATAATTTCATAAGGGACAATGTTTGGGATAAATTGGCTAACAAAGATGGCCTAAAATCATTTTCTAGACTTGTGCACACTATGCAGTCTCGAAAAAGAAACAATGCAAGTTCTAGATATTAGACACATGCAAAACTCACATCAAACGAAATAAAACCTCAAAATCATCACTTAGGGTACAATTTTGTTCTTCCATCGTAAATATTAAATCAAAACCCAATTCATCATGTAAGTGCAAGTTTCAAAATCTAACCCTTCATGTGATAGTCTACATTCATAGGCTACTTCATTCACAATCTCAATCAATTCACACTATCTAAAGATCAATCATCAATCGCAAATCGCATTCAGAAGAGACAATGTTAAAAAATTCCACTCAAACAGTTTGAAAAATCTTTTGTCTAGGCAGAAATTTAACTAAAAGCTACTATGCATGCAAAAATTCAAATACGAAAAGCAAAATTAAATAACAGGGAGAAAATTTTCACATTCATGTCCTCATATCCCCCAAACTTATTTCACTCAAAGAGTGGAATAAGTTTCAGAATCAGACACAAATTTGAACACGTACCTGGTGGTCAACCTCAGACGTTGACTTTTTATCCTTAGGAGTCTTCGGAAATTGCACAATGGGAATTTTCAGCTACTGGCACTTTGCATCGACCGATGCAGGTCCGCATCGGTCGACATGAAGCCTTCTCGCGATCCTCTCCTTGGGTTGAAGTGTATCACGTCGGTCTCTTGGTGTCAATCGATGCCAGGCTACGTCGATCGAAACCGAGACTTCACTCCTTCCCTCTTTTTTTAACTATAAAACAAAAACAAAAGCAAAAATTAAAAATACAATAAATAATAACACAATCCAAAAATCCTCAACAAGATTAGTAACAGGCGCTAAATCTATCTATTCCCTGGCAACGAAGCCAATTTGATCACTACTATTTATAACAGATTAATTATAGGATAGTGGTCAACTAAATTTATACTCGAATGTCGAACCCACAGAGAAAAGATATGTGAAATAGTCATATGTACTAAAATACAGTTTCAGATTAATTGTTTGAGTAATTCAAAAATAAGATTTGGTTTATTAAACTAGGCAGAGAAAATAAAATGAAGACTTAAATCAAATAAAGCAAAACACAGATCCTAGTGCAAAAATCTTATTATGGATAACATGTAAGAATTAATTAAATTAACAGATGGAATCCTGAAATTATGATATATTTCCTTGGTCGGGCAAATATAATCTAGATTACTAACTAGTGACTATCTCCTCTCGGTCTCCAGAACACCAAATTAGTCAATCTCACAAGCAAATCAGTTCAATTCCTACAGTCTAATACATCTCAGCTGGACAGCATAGAGTATATCACGCATTCCTAATTTCACTATCAATATTCACCTCTCGATCCTTCTATTAATAGCTAGACATCTAAATTAATGGACACCTCTCGGTCCTTAAAGTAATCTAGAATTATTAAATAAACATAGGAATCATGAACCTAATTAATTAATCTTAAACATGCATCCAAAATTAATTCAAATCCTAGATCATGCTTGAAATTTAGCTAGACAAAAATAATATAAAAGACAATTAATCTGAATTAAACTTGCATTAAAAATAAAAATAGAAATTCAAAATGCATAAAAATAAATTCTAAAACTATAACTACAGAAATTGATGTTGAGAAGGATATATGAACTTATGTACATATAGGGATTGAAGTCCACTGAATAAACTAGTCTAGAGGGGTATTTATAGTATTTATTTGGGCTTTACAAGACTGAATTTTATAGGAGATAGGATTAGATTTGTTGTATATCTATATCTCTATGTTCTACAATGAATATATCTTTAAAATAATTTTGAGTCTTCAGGGCTTCCAATATGATATATCTCCTCATTCTTGGCCGAATCTCGCCCAATATTCATGGAAATCTTCCAGAAACTTGTCAAAAATATTCGAGTCGATTGACGTGGGTCTGCGTCGATCAATGCAAATTCATGTCGACCGGTCTCTAGCTGCGTCGATCGATTCTGCGCGTTCTCACGGTTTTGGCCAAAAAATTTTCTCCCAAACTCCAATTGACCCGATTCTAGTTGAACTGGAAATCTAATTCAAAGTTCTTTCGATTGACATGCTCCATTAGCTCAAATTCCAAGTGTGGAAGAAGTCGTGTCTGTTTCTTTGACAATCTACTGCTTTCGGTACGGATTTTTGGTGAATTCAACCTCAAACCTGCAAAAATACACCACTACAAGCGCAATACCCTTCTAGAGTGATTCATGCAATAAAAATAACTAAAATAAACTAAAATGCAACTAAAAACAATGATAAATCAAACCAATAATGTGTGAAAATATGAACTCATCACGCCTCTCCTATGTTATTCCAAGAAGAAATATTATTGCTCTGACAATCATGAAAGTAGACCCTCTTGGGGCTTTCTTCATCTTCAAATCGCCTCCAGATATTCAATGGAGCCTTTGGGAACCTTTTTAAACTACCCTCTAGGGCTTGGTATTTATAAACCCTCCGGGGATCTTGAAGTGCTAAACATGAGAAGCGCATCTTTTATATTACGAGCTTAAAGCAGCTCGAATCCCAAACTAGCCACACCTTCTAAAGAAGTCGACCACTACAAGACCCCGAAAGCAAGTCAAATGGCTCGTGGGGGCTAACCAGATGGCCAATAATTCGAAACAAGACAAAATCCGAATTGTCTTATCACTGGGTTGCATGGGTAAGAGGGAACACCCGTAGAGGAATTGATCCCTCGAGCTAGGAGGTACTCTTAAGTACTCCAAATTATACCGAACTCCCATTCTGAGGAGTTTGAGGGGCTAACATCTGGGGATACGCGATTTGCCTATAAAAGGCAACAAACTGACATAACTAATCGATAGTTTTACCAAACAATTATTCAAATTATTTGACTTACCAGGTGATACGATCCTCGTCGGAAGGTTTAGATCACAACCCAGGAACTCAAACGATTCGACTTGGACACGACGCAGAAGCAAGCTGAAATCGAACGATGGAAAGATCCAACACCTTTGGATTCGAAAACCTTCAAGTACCGTAGTTCAGACTGAAATCTCCTACGACCCTAGAAGCGGATTGACCCAACAACGATGGATATATGCGAAGACACCACCAACGAATATGACTGTCCGATTGATTAGTCGAGATTGAAACCCTATGGATAGTATATAATTTCAAAAATTGAGCCTTCAGAAAATAAAGGGGAAAACCTCACAATTTTAGTAAAATATGAAAACTCAATTAATTGTTCAATAACAAGGTCTATATATAGGCAAACTCAAAACCTAATCTAATAAGGAATGTAAATTTTGAAAATTAAATTAAAAACTTAATTAAATTCAAAATTTAATTTTAACAAGGCCTAAACATGTTGGTCCAAAACAACTGAATAAATTAAACTAAGTTCAATCACTACACATAATTAAATTAGTAATTTTCAGGCATTCGTTTAATTCTATAAACAACATCGATTCCTTGAAAATATTTGCAGCCCAAATGTCTTTAATCAACAAACTCAATCCAGCCCTCAAAGTCCTTGCTCGAGATCTAGTCATCGGCTCACTCGGAATGTAGACTGGATCGTCTTTCACAGCTGCTACTTGGGCACCATCACCGGGCTTCTAGACGAAGTCCCGCTAAGCCGAAGGAAATATTTTTGGGGGGTCAATAATAAGCGGCCCAACTAGAGGTACAAGTATGCGACCCATAAATTGTTTTGCAAGAAAAAAGGTTGCTTGGATCGAATAAGATGGGCCAAGAAAAAGGAGTCCAAATAAAAGAGCAGTTCGTCTTAACCAGTTCACAAAGCAGCTCGATTGGAAGCGATTCAGCCAGAAAGGAGTCCGAATGAGAGAGCAATTCGTTTTAATCAGTTCGCAAAAGGCAGCTCGAAGTAGTTCATGTTGAGTTACTCCCTCGGCAGTTTCGACTCAGGAAATTAAATGACGAAGTGTAACGGTTCGAACGTTACAACCCAAGTAATCAAGTGGTTCGACCGTTACGAGTCAAGAAGATTAATGCTCGGTGGTTTTAGGTGGAAATTGATGAACATTCAATAATAATGTTTTAATTACTATTAGTCTTTTCTTATAAATAGGTTGTTATATTTTTATTGGTGGGGGAGTATACCATATAGAGATTCACCAGATAGAGAGAGTTAGTGGAGAGAGATATACTCTTCTTGTGTAAACTTCATATAAATATAACATTTCTATTCCCTATTATTCTCAATTTCCCATCTCTAAACAAATCCATAGGCTCATCAAACAAATTGAATCTCAACAAATATATAATAATAATAATTTTATTTTTAAATAATAAAAAAAACTATATTTAGTAAAATTATAGTATTGTTAGAATTATTATATAATCCTTGCAAAATACTACTATAATTTTTTTTTAATAAGCATACATTGTGCTTTATTATGACATCCCGGAGCAAGGGAACAACTATAATGTTTACCACTATATTATATTTCATGCCTTTGTTATCAATCAATATAAAATATATAATAATATAATGCAGCGTAAGTTTCATAAAATGATCGTCAACATAAATAAATAAATAATAGAATAGAGGGGTCAAAAACAAAGTGGGCTGTACAAGTAAGCACTTTTGTGATGATCTCATAAAGTTTTTGGATCACAATTGTTGTCTGTATTACACGTTCCTTTGTTTCTATTCTGTTCGATTACTTCTTTGGCGCATTCGTCAATAAGTCGTTGGACTGTCGTTTTTCATCTATCATACATTTCTCTCTCCTATAACTAGGCTTGTAAGAATAATTAAATTACTCATAAACTATTAAAATTTAAAATCTCGATTTCATATGTTCACTTGAACCGATTAAATGAAACTCACTAATTAAATAAAATTATTTATTTTTATATTATTTGATTCTTATTCTCGGTAATTTCGTTAACTAAATTTAGCTTATATAATAAAATCCCTAATTTTATAAAACTAGTTCTTCTATTTATTTATAATATAAGAGTAATGGTAGGATAAATCTTTGATTTTCTTTGTTTATCACAAGCCTTTGATTAATTTGGTTAGTTTTAAGAAAAGATTGCATTTACTAAAAATTTGATTTTTTTTTCATTATAACATAAATTCATTTATTTTTATAAAATAATGGATATGTTATGTAGGAATCTAAATTTGAAAAATTTATTTAGGTTTAGTAAAGTTGGTTAACTTAAAATTATTCGATTAATAAGTTTGAATTTTGACTTGATAATACACAAGTTAAAGTTAACATGAATTAATAATATTAAAACATAAATAATAATTTAAAAATCTTAGAATGGTTTTTTTTTCCCTGATAAGAACTGATTTTATAACGTAGAGAGATTATTATTACATCTTAATCAAAATATGCTAATAAAATTTTATCTATGGATTAAACCACAATATACATTATTGGTGTGTATTTTGTGTACCACTAAGATATTCTTACAGTTTATTTTTCTTCTAATATAATCTAATTTTCTTATATTTTAGTTTAGTTTTTAAAATTGATTATTAGAATGGATCATTTTAAGGCAGGCATCACTATAAAGCTTAGGGTGCCGAATCCCACATTATTCATATTTCCTTTCTATATATTTGTAAATTTAAAGAAATATATAATAGTCCTTCCACATTTAATTTTCCAATCCATAAATTGTATATTATTTGTATTGGTTTACATTATTTAGATAAAAAGTGATGTCCCTTTCATTATTCAAATTCATAATTAATTATTCATCGACCGTTTAATTACTTTCCAAAACCACCAAATTATGATTAAGCTTCCGCAGTGTTCAAACTCAAAATGCACTGGTAATGATTTATCTATTGAGTTTTATATTTATATGCCAGTTCTTACTAATTTAAGTTATTATATTTATCAATAATTTATACTTTTTAATACATAATTATTAACAAATATAAAAAATATGATAATAGAGTAAAAAAAAAAAGGTGGGACACAAATTTCTACTTAAAGTAATTAAATGGTGCCTAGCTAGGTCCCATATCAACACTCGGTATTGCGTGATTGAATAATTTTTATGTATTTCAAATTTTATTTTTTTTAGGAGAATGATTGAAGGGGAGACTTAATTGCTCAGAAAAAATCAACCAAATCCACCATATAATTTCAGACAAGCTTTAATTTGATTTGATACCTAGTTTTGACAAACGAAGAGTTGGTTTTGCTTCCAAAACATTAAGTTTATCATGGATAGGAAAATTATATTTGATGAATAAAATTATATATGGAGTCAGTTATCTTTATATAGAACTGATATAGGTGAAAGAGTTTCTTAGGTCTTCTTTGACTTTAAAAATTGTCTCTTTTCACAAAAAATGCAGCATCTTCGTTGTGTCTGCACGGCCAACTGGTGGTTGCCCTGACGACTTTGTTCTTGTTCGTCATTTGAATGTCCCATTTATGAGCTTGAAGTTGGGCAAACAACTCGTGTGTGGGCATCCAAGAGAGATCCTTCTCCTTCAGAGTGGTCATCTTCACGAACTAATCGTCTTTTGGTATCTTGGACAGGATCTTGGCATTCAGATCCAGTGCAGAGTACAACCTGTCCAAGGCCTTCAACTCACTGACGGTCGAGTTGAACCGAATCTCCATGTCCTAGATGCTTTCTCCAGGAAGCATCATAAAGGACTTATACTACATAGACTTGAACTTTGTTCATCTTCATTTAGTTAGTCTGATGGCTGAAGCTGCTCAATTAATCGTAGACCTCTTTTGCATTCTTGAACTTGATGACATCATCTATCATGGCCTCTAGGAGAGCTGAGAGAATCAACTCATGATCGATGGAATCAAGTTGGATATTCTTCTTATCTTTTGTTGTCCATTTTGCGTATGGCTTGGGCACCATATCTGGTTCTTGTTCGCCTGTAAGGCGAGTGTTTACATTCAGGATCTAGATCATCCCAATCTTTAGCACATCTACCATCTCCGGATGGATATTATTTAATTGGATGAGTGATCTCTTCTTTTGAGCTGCGAATTTTTCCAGATTGTATGGTGGAGGCTTTGAGGTGTTTATCATACCTGCCAAACACAAAAAAAAAAGCAAGGATAAATTTGGTCGTAAGTGAATTAAAACAAATACAACTTGTTGGTACAAGTAACGAGTTACAATACAAGTAGTCCTAAGTACCACTCACTTTGATCATTGGTCTCAGATCAGAGATATTGAGCACAACGGAAGATAAATTTTTACTGTTCGTGGCCCTCCAAGCAGGCTATTCTGCACCAGCTTAGGTTTAGAAAAATGGTTGTTTTAGCAGGTCGAAAAATAATTAGTCAAATTGCCAGTAATGCTCCAACACTTGATGTGTTGGGTTTTAAATCAAGTGCAGAAAGCATAAAGAAAGCAGTAAATAACACAATGATTTATAGAGGTAAGGACCAAACTGTCCTAAGTCCTGTCTTCGGACGCGCAGTCTGGAAATACTAAGTTGGAGATTACAAATATGTCAACGATCTATTGTTAGCTGATGAATGTCGTATCCACCAGTCCACTAACACACTCGCCAAGTCCTTCCAAATCTAGAGCTTCTACAGGCTTGAAGCGTGGGCACACAACCTGGCCTTCAAACTGGATGCAAGAGTTCGAGTTCATCTCAAGAAATTCTATTTTTGGTATACACCCGTGATAGTTGCCACCGGAGAAGTGACAACTTCAAGATGTTTTTTAACTAAGAGAGTAAGAAAACAAAAGTAGCTCTTGAAAGATGCATAAAGCCTTGCGTTCATGAACGAACATAGAAAGCTGATAGAATCAACCTGAAAGCTTTAGAATCTGGAAGTTTGGTAGCTTTTGAGAAATTGGCAGAGAGATGTAGATGTATTTGTCAAATTTGTTTGTTCGGTCGGTCGGTAACCTTCTCAAGGTGGTTAGCAACCTCTATTTATGGGCGCTCTATGGAAGATTTGAATCTCTAGCCGATTGGAGCCATTGTGAGACAAAAGGAACACGTCCCATTGAAATCTCATTTTTTTCTGATTTGTCAGAACGACTCTTTTTACCGAGTCTGGGGAACGACTCTTTTTACCGAGTCTGGAGAATATTTGGTGGTTGATTCTTTGGATGAACAAGCTTTAAGTGTTCCACAAACTTTAAGTTCTCCAATCTTAAAGTTTGGGTCTTGAAACGTTGATCTTGTCTTGGATTAGATATTTGTACTTGTGTTTGAGAATCGCGCTTGTTGGTTGACAATTGCTGGTCACTCCTTGCTGGTGGTGATGTCTCAGTCAACAATCTACGTGTGTAGGGTGATTTGCTGGCAAAAGCCTATCGGTCAACAAATAGCCATTGCTCCATGCTGATGATTTTGCTAGTAGAACCATTTCTTCCTAAACTAGCTTGATCAGCTCCATTACAACACAATAATTCCTATACCATTACAAGCATGGATGTTGTTGGCTAAGTGTAACCGGACAATGTGCAAGTAGTATACACAATCAAACAAGTAATATAGGGTAAGAGACTAGATATCGAACCCTAGGGAGTGTGATTGGCCGTGAACTCAATGTTACTTGCAAATATGATTTGTTTGTTGACATATGAGGTTTAAATACAATAAACAAAAATAATAAAGGAACAATAAATTAACGATGTCTTCTCTCACAAATTAAATCACAACTAACCAACAAATACATGAAAACAAATGTGGAGAAATACACTTGAGTTGATTACATTCCTAATCTTCACTATCCTATATGTTCGAGCATAGATCTAGCATGAATTTTGAGCCTCAAACCAACTAAAATGTGATAAGCAAATTGCCGCTCTACTAAATTTGCGAGATCCTACCACTCATCATATGTTTATACATGGAATAATTATCAAAAGCACAAAGCAAACCAGGGGTTCAGTTTTAAGGCATATTGTTGGGAAAATATTCCTGAACTATCCTTAGGATTACATTGTAAAAAGTTTTGTTGGATCAAACCTGAGTAGATGGTCGATCATTGCTGAACCTTAGCATAGCTTAGCAACTTATGTAATGTCCTGTTTAGGGTGAATATTGAGTTGTAATAGAATAGGTTGCTTGAAACTCTCAGCAAACATCCGAAAAAGCTAAAGAGGAAGAAAGCTAGTGATAGCAGAATGCTGAGGAATCAGCATTTGATAACACGTCACAGATTGCTAAATGCGTTAGCAATCCGAAGTCAAAGTAGCAGAAGAGCATTTGCTGCGCATCAAATCCAGCAGTATGCTGAAAGATATCCAGCATCCCGTTCCAGAAAAGGCTCAGCAAAGCAAATCTCAACAACTGCTACACCGCCATTCTGACCAACGCGCGAAGACTAGACCTGTCGGAAGTAGGTCGGAAAAGCCTGTAAGAAAAGTTGGTAAAAACCTACCTGCAATTAAGATGAAAGATCCGTTGTGTCTGAACGGAACTGCCGACTCAAGTTTCGAATAGCCAACTATAAAAGGCAAGTCAAAGGAAGATACAAATGCTGCTCACTCTCTAACACAAATACACGTACGAAAGATTCCAAAAAGAGGCAAAAATCTTGAGAGCAGTTCAGTTGAAAGGCATAATACAGAGACTTCGAAAAGCCTTCAACATCTTGAGTGTCTCACTATACATCTGACACTCATCTGAGAGATTCTTGAGTTGATTCAAGAATCTTCAATCATTGGGATCACTTTCCTTATAGAAAGTATCCAGCAGTCAATTTCTCGAGAAGGAATTGATTAGGACGGGCACTGAAGCCGAAAAAGAAGGACAGTTCGGAAGGAACTTTAAACTCTTCCACAGGTGGTAAAAGCGAGTTTTACGAAGGTGCGCCCTTGACTCAGCCGGAGCCACACCTGAGAGGTTCGGAGTATCGGAAGATAGCCGTGAAGTAGACAGACCAAACGTCGGTTGCCTAGTTTACAGGAAAGGTAATTCTTTGTACACCGTATACTTTCTTAGTGAAACTCTTAGCGATTCGGCTAAGGAGTGGACGTAGATCATTTGATCGAACCACTATAAACCTTGTTTTCTCTTGCTGGTTACTGTCCTATTACTTTACTACTACGGTGATTTAAACCCAGCAACGAAGTTGCTAGAGTATAACTGCAAGAAGAACTTAAGCGAACTTGAACAAAAACCCTAAGTTGAGAATAATCTAAATACAAGTAAACGCTACTTTATTCCGCTGCATTTCGTGTGTATATCTTATCGCTACCACGACGACTCTGATCTCGGGGACCAACAAGTGGTATCAGAGCAGGAAGTTGAAAAACCGACTGCTTCTGAGTCGCTTAGGACCTAGATCCTAGTTTTCCTTGCGTTTCTTGTATCTGTGTGTTACATAGCTCAGGTAAAGGCGAAAATAATCAAAATGACGAATCACGCTCTTCCAAAGTACAACAAGGATGAATTTGAAACCTGGAAAAAGAAGGCCATGATCCAGTTGCAGAGCATTCATCCAGAGATGAGGGACATTCTCACGGTTGGTCCTATAGAGATCCTGAAGGTTAACACTGCACCACCTGGACCCGCTGGTGGTCCACCCAGACTTGAGATGGTGAAGAAACCTTACGAGGAATGGACTCTTGAAGATAAAAAGAGAGGCCAGCTGGAGTTTATCGCCATGAAACTATTCATGGATTTTCTACCTCCTCTGATGTCTGACAAAGCTCTAGACTACAACACAACAAAAGAGATGTGGGAGTACGTCTGTGAAGTTTCTCAGGAGACAGAACAAATGAAGCGAAACAAGCTACAAGTAGCTGTAGACAAGTACGAATCCTTCGCCATGGTTCCTGGTGAAACCATTCAACTGAGGAAGAAAGATTAAACACAATCATAGGAGAACTCAAAAATGTCGGCAAGACATATGACAAAGGGGAAATGAACAACAAAATTATATCCAAGCTCTATCCCAGAAGTGATTGGTTTGTCAAGATGACGAGCTTAAGTGAAAAGGATCTGAGCAACATGTCTACCGCTGAAGTTTTCTCTCAATTAAAGGCACATGAATTTATTATTCAGCAGTCGAAGAAGAATGAAGCTGCTATAGCACACCCAAATGCAACAAGTGCTGGAACTCAAGAGGACGTAGTATACTTCGTCAAAAAGGACGGAAACAAATGGAAATCTCCTAGGAAACCGTTCTATAATCAGGAGAGATCAACACCAACAAAGGAGACTCCCTCAACTTCTAACTCAAATAGTGAAAATCAAAAGATAGACGAGTTGGAGGAGCTGATGAAGAAGATACAGAAAATGATTTTGGAAGCAAAGGCCGAAAAGGAGGCAAAAGCAACCTCGATACAGCATCCTACTGAGAAAAAGATAAGGACATGTTTTGAATGCAAATCCCCTGATCACTTGAAGCATGATTGTCCAAAAGTAAATCCTGAAGAAAGAGAATGTTTGCTGCAAAGATTTGAAAGACGAGCAGTTCGAGCTGTGACAAAGGCGTTGCTGATGCGGACAGAAGTCCCAGATATTCCTGACAATGAAGAGGAATATTACCCCACTGAGGAGGAAGAGGAAGCCTTGATGGTCTTCATGGCAAGAATCGTTGAGAATGGTGAACCATCTGCTAATGCTGAGCAATAGAAGATAATTCTTGTTGGGAAAATACTTGTAAATTACCCTTAGGATATTATTGTAAAAGGTTTTGTTGGATCAAACCTTAGTTGACGGTCGATCATTGCTGAACCTTAGCATAGCTTAGCAACTGATGTAATGTCCTGTATAGGTTAAAACATCGTGTTGTAATAGAATAGGCTAATTGAAATATCTCAGCAAACATCGAACAATGCTGAAGGCTGCCCGAATTAAGAATGCTAAGAAGATCAGCATTCGACAAACACATCCTTGACTGCTGAAGATGCTAGCAAATCAAATCAGAGTAGCAGACAAAGCACTCGCTGTGCAAGGAGATCAAAAGCATGCTGAAAGAGATCCAGCATCCCGTACCAGCAGAAGCTCAGCAAAGCAAAACAGAACGACTGCTACACCGCCATTTTGACCAACGCGCGACAATTAGCCATGTCAGAAGTAGGACGGAAAAGCCTGTCCAAAAGCAGAAAAATCAGTAAATAGCTACCCGCATTTAAGGAGAAAGATCCGTTGTGTCTAAACGGATCTGTCGACTCAAACTTCAAGATCATAACTATAAAAGGGAAGTCAAAAGAAATTGCAGGAGCTGCTCACTCTCTAACCAGAAAATTCAATATACGAAAGAATCCAAAATGCAAAAAGATAAGAGAGCAGTCCAGTTGAAAGGTACAATCCAGAGATATTCAAAGGCCTTCAACATTCCGAGTGTCTCACTACGTCTGACATTCGTCTGAGTGATTCTTGAACTGGTTCAAGAATCTTCAATCATTGGGATCACTTTCCTTTTAAGGAAAGCATCCAGCAGTCAATTTCTTGTGAAGAAATTAATTAAGGCGGGCACTGAAGCCGAGCACACACGATAGTTCGGATGGGAACTCTAAACTCCTCCAAAGTAAGTGGTGAAAGCGAGTTTTACGAAGGTGCGCCCTTGACTCAGCCGGAGCCACACCAGGAAAGTCCGGGGTATCGGAAGATAGCCGTAAAGCAGACAAATCTTCAGAAGGCTGGTTGCTTAACAAGAAAGGCAACTCTTTGTACACCGTATACTTTCTAGTAAAATTCTTAGCGACTCGGCTAAGGAGTGGACGTAGATCATTTGATCGAACCACTATAAATTGTGTGTTGTCTTGTTGTTACTGCTTTTCGAGCTATTATGTTTTAAAACCTAGTAACCACGTTACTAGTGTATAACTGAAAAGGTAACCTAAGAAAACCTTAACGAAAAAATAAAGTTGAGAATAATTTAAATACAAGAAAACGTAATCTATTCCGCTGCACTTTGTGTGTGTACTTTATTGTAACCACGATGACTCTGATCATAAGGGACCAACAAGTGGTATCAGAGCAGGACGTTGAAAAACCGACTGCTTCTGAGTCGCTTAGGACCTAGATCCTAGTCTTTCTTTGCGTCTCTTGTATTGGTATTTTACATAGCTCAGGTAACGATGATGTCTAATCACGCTCTCCCGAAGTACAACATAGATGGATTTGAAACATGGAAAAAGAAGGCCATGATCCAGCTGCAGAGCATACATCCAGAAATGAGGGACATCCTAACTATTGGGCCTATTGAAATCATGAAGGTCAACACTGCACCCCCTGGACCCGCTAGTGGTCAACCCAGACCTGAAATGGTGAGTAAACCTTACGAGGAATGGACTCTTGAAGACAAAAAGAGAGACCAGCTGGAGTTTATCGCCATGAAGCCAATTATGGAGTGTCTACCCCCATTTTTGTCCAACAAAGCTCTAGATTATGACACCGCAAAGGAGATGTGGGATTATGTGTGCGAAGTCTCTCAGGAAACGGAACAGATGAAGCGAAACAAGCTACAAGTCGCTGTGGACAAGTAGGAATCCTTCGCCATGATTCCAGGAGAAACCATTCAGGAGATGGAAGAAAGGTTCAACACTATCATCGCAGAACTCAAAAATGTCGGCAAGACATATGACAAAGGGGAAATGAATAACAAAATTATATCCAAGCTTTACCCCAGGAGTGATTGGTTTGTCAAGATGACAAGCATGAGTGAGAAAGATCTCAACAATATGACAACCGCTGAAGTCTTCTCTCAACTTAAGTCACATGAATTCATCATTCAGCAGTCAAAGAAAAACGAAGCTGCTGTTATACATCCAAATCCTACAAGCGTTGGAACTCAAGAAGACGTAGCGTACTTTGTCAAGAAAGATGGAAACAAATGGAAATCTCCGAGGAAACCTTTCTACAATCAAGAAAAGTCCACACCTGCTTCTGCTACATCATCCAAGGAGACTTCATCAACTTCTACATTTAACGATGAAGATAAGAAAATCGGCGAGCTGGAAGAACAGATGAAAAAGATACAAAAAATGATTCTGGAAGCAAAAGCCGAAAAGGAAGCAAAAGCGAGCATGATGCAGCACCCTACTGAAAAAAGGATAAGAACATGTTTTGAAGGCAAGTCTCCTGATCACTTGAAACATGATTGTCCAAAAGTAAGTCCCGAGGAAAGAGAACGTCTGCGTCAGAGATTTGAAAGACGAGCAGCACGAGCTGTAACGAAGGCGTTGCTAACGAGGATAGAAGTTCCAGATATTCCCAACAACGAAGAGGAATATTATCCCACTGATGAGGAAGAAGAAGCCCTAATGGTCTTTATGGCAAAAATCGTTGAAGATGGTGAACCACTCGCTGATGCTGAGCAATCCTTCGAATCGGCCTTAGCAGTCGACAATCGGGAGGTAACACTTATAACGAATACTTTATGCTCAGCACATATATCTGAATCAGAGGATTCCTTCCTAGATTCTGAGGAAGATTATCTTACTAAACTCTCTTTAGAACTTTTTAAGGTATACACCTTGAAAGATGCTATTGTGAAAGATAATTCCTCGCTCAAACAAAAAATCCTAAGTCTGACCAATGAAGTCGAAAGACTAAGGTCTGATAGTGAGGAACTATCAAGACTTAGAACTGAATCTTCTGAACTCCTTGAAAGTTTTAAGAATCTTGAAAGGGAGAATACGTTGTTGAAAAACAAAGCCAATGAGAAGTGTGTCTACGCATACATGATGAGTCAGGATATTTTGAATAACCTGATAAGCCGACAGAGACGTCACGGTGACCGATCTGGAATTGGGCATAGTTGCAATGACAAAAATAATACTTCGAGGAAAAAGGAAAATATCATTTTTGTCTCTAGCGGAAAAATATTTGATAACATTAAAGAGAAGGATAAATTAGTTGCTGAATCCTCAAATGCTAGTCTGATCGCTCAGTAGAATATCAAACAGTCTGCTGAACCCAAGCAGGGTGTCAAGCACTATGCTAGACCTCAGCAAAAGGCCAAGCAGAATGTAAGATTTCAGAAGAGGTTCATAAGAGATGTTGAACGACATCAAAACTTACATTTGAAGTCTGATAAGCAGAACTTTTCAGCAAACTCAAGGACAAAGGCTGAGCATCTTGTTTCAAATGCTAGGAAGCCAAATCCTATCATTTCTCGGGGAAGAGACATTAAGAATTGCTCAATGAAACCCCAATATTATCACAACACACCACATAGGAGAAACACCTATGTGAGACCCGAGTCCAGATACATATATCATCAAAGGACAATGAAGGTAAAGGAGCACAACGCACAACCACATACATATGCACATCAAAAAGTTGAAAAAATCAGCAGAATAGATCTCAAAGAAAAGTCTTTGACAATTATCAAAATGTGGGTTCCAAAAGGGACAATGACTCAAGCTAATCCTCCAGGACCCGACTCGAAACGGGGACCTAAGTCAACTTAATTGTCCTTGCAGGAACAGGATTCAAGTGCTAAGACATCAAGCATGTCAAATGAGTGGATCCTGGACAGTGGTTGTTCTGCGCATATGACGGGAGACGAAGAATTGTTCTCAGACATTCAAAAATCGTATGGTCCTTCTGTAGTATTTGGTGACAACAGCAAAGGAAGAGTACTTGGCAGAGGATGCATAGAGCGGAATGGACTAAGAATAGTAAATGTTGCTCTCGTATCCAATCTCAAACACAACCTGCTAAGCATTAGTCAACTATGCGAAAATGGGTACACAGTATCTTTTATTCATACAGGGTGTTCTATAGCTGACAATGTGACAGGAGAAGTAAAGCTTAGAGGAATTCGGAAAGGCGGACTTTATGTGGTTGATTGGCAAAGTGGTCAACAACATTCATGCTTTCTAGCACTAAATAAAGAGGAAACCACTTGGTTATGGCATAAGAGGTTAAATCATTTGAATTTCAAAACCATCAACCATATCGCTAGAAATGATCTTGTCACAGGTTTACCTCAAAACATCACGTTTCGTAAGGAAGGCATTAGCAAGGCATGCCAACAAGAAAAGCAGACCAAAGCGTCATTTCACTCCAACCAAGAAAAGAATACATCAAGCAGAATCCTAGAATTATTGCACATGGATCTATTCGGACCTGTCACTCCACCCTCGGTAAGTAAAAGAATATATACCCTTGTAATAGTTGATGATTATTCCAGGTATACGTGGGTTCGCTTACTGAAGACCAAAGATGAGGTCAAGATTACTCTACCCGAGTTGATCCTCAAGGAGCAAAATAGCAAAGAAGTTACAGTGAAAAGGATTCGATCTGACAATGGAACAGAATTCTGCAACAACATTCTCATGGATTTTTGCGCAGAAGCCGGTATAAATCATGAGAGATCCACTGCTAGGACCCCACAGCAGAACAGTCTAGCAGAAAGAAGGAATCGAACACTGAAAGAAGCAGTGCGATCTATGCTAGCCGATGCTGATTTATCTGCTAGATATTGGGGCGAAGCAGTGATGACTGCATGCTACACGCAGAACAGGAGCTCGATCAACGACCGGTTCAACAAAACTCCCTATGAAGTATATAACGGTCGTAAACCTAATTTAGATTATCTACGTGCTTTTGGTGCAACATGTTATATCCATAATAACGGAAAGTCAAAACTTAACACTTTTTCGCCTAAGTCGGATGAGGGTGTTCTCGGATATGGTCACCCCACCCACAAATGATATAGAGTGTTAAACAAGACTACTGGGATTGTGGAAATAACATGCAATGTTATTTTTGATGAATCTACTTTAGTGCGCAGAGCTATCAATGAGACAAAGGATAACAATCATGAGACTAATGATGTCAACGGTCAATCGATCCTGAATTGTCATGAAAACTTATGATTTGACCCGACTAAGTCTATGAATGAATGTAATCATGTTCAGACAAAACCAGGAGACCAGACCAGTGATGCTAACGTTCATGCTGAGGCCAACCCCCAAAAGGATATTTCCAATTCGCTAGATGATTCAGACGAGGAAAACTCCAATCCTATCCGCGTCGCTGAGGAAGTCAATGCTGCTGAAGATCTTAGCAGAGGAGCTGCTGAGATACCAGCTGCTGAGATACCAGATGCTGAGGCACCTAATGCTGAAAATTCCACTGGAAGAGAAGATCCAGACCATGATATTCCTATAACCGAAGGACGGGCTGCTGAAGAAACACCTCCTATTAAAGATCAAAATCCTAACACACAAGATGCTGAGCATGAAGTGGTCAATGCAGAACAGACAAATAATCTCAGAAGAAGAAGAACTGCTGGAGAACCAATCAGACCGGCATGGCTGCGGGCACATCCACTAGAAGATGTTCTTGGAAATATCAATGACCCCATCTTAACCAGACAAGGATCCGCAATGTTTTCATGCTATCTATCAAGTGAAGAACCAACTAAAGTGGAGGATGCACTACGTGACCCAGATTGGGTAAACGTTATGCAAGAGGAGCTTGCTGAATTTTCTCGCAACCACGTATGGGATCTGGTGGATAGACCACAACACCAGAATGTCATAGGCACCAAATGGGTCTTCAAGAACAAGAAGAATGAATCAGGCTTGGTGGTGAGAAACAAAGCACGCCTTGGAGCCAAAGGGTACAAACAATGTGAAGGCATCGACTATGATGAGACATTTGCGCCAGTAGCAAGACTGGAAGCAATCAGATTATTTCTCGCTTATGCAGCGTATCATGAAATCTCGGTTATGCAAATGGATGTTAAAAGTGCATTCCTAAATGGGGAACTCAAGGAAGAAGTCTATGTTGAGCAGCCTCCAGGTTTTGAGAATGGAAATCAGGTCTATAAACTAAGAAAAGCCTTGTATGGACTAAAGCAAGCACCTCGAGCTTGGTATGGAACTTTATCTAAGTTTCTACTCGACAATGGCTTCAAAAAAGGAAGGATTGATCAAACACTCTTTCGAATTAAGGACGAAGGAAGCATTCTACTCGTACAGATCTATGTTGATGACATCATCTTTGGCTCAAAGAATCAAGCTCTCTGTGACAAATTCTCAAAGCTAATGATGAGTAATTTTCAAATGAGTATGATGGGAAGAATGTCATATTTTCTCGGACTTCAAGTTCACCAATCAAGTGAAGGAATTTTCATTCATCAAAAGAAATATACGCGAGATATCATTGCCAAATACTGTCCAGAGAAATCCAAGAGCTTAAGGATCCCCATTAGCAATGTGTGTTTAACAGATCTTGAAAAAGATGGAGATGCAGTCAATCCTTCCTTATATCGAGGAATCATCGGATCTCTGCTATATCTTACTGCCAGCAGACCCGATATATCATATGCTGTGGGACTATGTGCCAGATATCAATCTCAACCAAACAAGACACATCTTGACACAGCAAAGCGAATCATCCGTTACTTAAAATGCACAGAAGGCTTAGGGATTTGGTATCCAAGAGCCGACAGTCTAGCTCTTAGTGGATATTCAGATTCTGACTTTGGAGGATGCAAAATCGACAGGAAAATCACCAGTGGTACATGTCAATTCCTTGGTCACAAATTGATTAGCTGGTTCAGCAAAAAGCAACACTCGGTAGCAACCTCAACCACCGAAGCAGAGTATGTAGCGGCTGCTAGTTGCTGTCAGCAAATTCTGTGGATCCGACAACAACTCCAAGATTATGAAATCTCACCTGAATGCGTGCCAATCTATTGTGACAACAATAGTGCTATGTGCATCACAAAGAATCCAGTACATCATTCCAGGACAAAACACATTGACATCCGACATCATTTTATTCGTGATCATCAAGAAAAGAAGGATATTGATATTTAGTGAATATGTACTGAGGATCAAATAGCAGATATCTTCACTAAGCCCCTTGCAGAGGTAAGATTCAAAGAATTATGCATCAAATTGGGTATGATGGAACTAGATATTGCTGTGGATGAATGAGAGATTACTCTCATTCTTTCTGGTTTTCTTGGATTTTCTTATGCTACTTCCAACATTTATGAAAAACTCTATGAAGTATGCCAGACCAATGGCGAAATGACGGATATGTCCCTATCAATGCTTAGGAGATAAATTGATTCTGCTCAGCAAGCTATGAAAAATGAAGATGTCATCTATACTCTGTCTCGAAAGACAATCATCAAGAGAACGAAATATTCATACATTCATCATCAAAAGAGGAACATGTCCTCATTACAAAAGGAAGAGACGACACCTTCGGCCAAAATAAAAAAGGAAATACAAGACTTATTATGGAGTTCATCTAGAAGGGCGACACAGACTTATAGGGATAGAAATCAGCCCCTTGAAGGTTGAATGGACCGTCAGCGATCTCTGGAAAGTACTTCTCCATCAACCAGCTGAGCTGCATCCTATTCCGCAGAGGCACGAACGAATGGAGCTTGACAGCTTCCCAGACGTTCTTGAAAACGTATCCGGCCCAGTCAATGGAAGCAGCATCGTCCATGGCCATCATCACCTGCCAAATAGGTCTTGAGAAACAAAGGTCATAAGGTTCCTCTCTAAGAAGAATTTCATGGGCAATGCGAAACAGGACCCAATATGGTGTCCTAAGACCCGAAGCAGGAATGTTAGGGCTGAAATCAAAACGAGGAGAATGACGCCACTTCTCCCATGCCAGCCATTCTGGAGCCACCTCCTCTGAAAGATAGTCCTCCACAGACAACGAACCTCGAGGAAGCCCGAAATCAACCGCAAAGGTGTTAGGGGTCCAATGAACAAGCTTGTTATGGAACACCCCATAGATTGAGCCTGGACCCACATGGCATTCACTAAGGAAATCCCTCAACACTTCCTCCTGGAAACGGTGAGGAGTAGCACACAGAAATTGCGAAAGACCCCCCCACTGCAACGTAGATATGACCTTCACCGCCACATCACACTCATCTATGTAGCATCTATCCAGACCTGGCTCATCAAGGATCAGGTTACGTCGGATATCTATGACTCGAGGAGGAGATTCCATGACTGAAGAAAAGGACTCGATTTTCTTGAAGAAGAAGAAGATTAAAAGAGTAAATCAGGAAAGAAGGAAAGATGAGATGTTTGGATAACCTCAAACTACGGTATTTAAAGGGGATTTCTCATTTATGACGCGAAGAAAGAGAAAAATCTGTCTGAAGATCGCAATGATTCATCCCTTGGAATACGAAACGTCGCCAATAAAGGAATCGACGTGTATGCATGGAAAGTCAAATCATTTTTCCAGCAATAGGGAACAAGGAGTATTGAAAAGTTCGAGGATCGCATCATCATATTTTTATTTTAAGCTCTCTTTGACTCAGCAGTTCTTCGGAAGTTGCTGAAAATCAGAATGCTGAAAGGGATCATCTTTTATCAGCATCCTTGAATGGATGCTAAGCAATAACATATCCCAAATCGAGGCGGGATGACTCAAAATTCAAACTTGATGGGACCCGATCAGGCGTAATTAATGCTTGCAAACGGCGGCACCAACTGAGGAGACGCCACGATAGAAACACTTGAGTGTGTCTCGGAGCATGGGAAGCCATATGGAAAGATATGTCTATTCTGAACCGTCGATCTAACATTTCGCAGATTTTCCCTCAACCGTTAGATCTCACATTCAAATTAACCCTACCTTCGCTCTGGTCACTGTTCATTTTCCTCTCATCGTTCTGAAATAAAAAATTCCCAAACCAAAAGCCTCCATAAAATTTGAAATTTTTTCCAGACTTTCCTTCACAGACATGGCCACAGACTCCCTAGCCTCATCTTCCTATAAATCTACTAGTCAGGACCATCGCCCTGAATCCAATGAACCTCGTCCATTCAATTTTCCACGAAATTCTGAAGAACCCTTACATATGCGACATGCACCAGGGTTCACTGGGATCCTAAAGAAGGAAGATATTGATGATTCTATATCATATGGTCAGCTTGTCATGATGGCAAAGAAGAAATCCCTAGCCGGCCACTCAAAGGAACAGAGGCGTCTGGCTCAAATCATGAAAGATAGGATCCTGTACAAACTTCTTGCTGCTGAACATTTTTCGGATTGGATAATGGATATCCTCAAGAGCGAACAGGTAACCCAATACTTATCCGCTGAACCCATGCATTTTCATCCGCATATGGTTTCTGAATTTTATGCCAGAGCAGTCATGAGTAAAGATGGAAAATCTTTTAAAACTTGTGTTTATGGAAGTATCATTGAAGTAAGTGCCAAAATTCTTGCTAAAAATTTTCGCCTTCGGAATGAGGGGGAACGTATATCTCAGTACAAGGTAATTGATTATGATGAGATGGAAAGACGTTGGAATTCTTGGAAGAAGCCTGGAGTACTGAAGGATAAGAAAGGTCATGTGATTACCTTCCGGGCTGCCACACCCATTAAGTCCTTACAGGATGAATTTAAAATTCTAGCCGAATTGGTGATCAAGATGTTCCAATGCGACGCCGGTTCATATTCTGAACTTTCTGCTAAGAAATACGCAGTAATGATGGCTCTCACAGACAAAGTAAAGGGAAATTGGGCTGAGTACTTCTTCGAACGATGGGCAGAACATGCCTGGAAGAACGATCACATGTCTGTGGATGGAACCTTTTCCTCAAATGTTAATTTTGGATTGAAAATAAGCAAGTTTCTGGAATTGGTCATGCACTCAACGAAAATTGATCAAGGAGTAAAGTTGCTCTCCACTGATTTCATTCCAGTCACACGAAAAGCAGCCAATCCTCTTGATTACAAGAAACCAAGAAGGCTGACCGGTAAATCTAATGTGGATGCGGACAAACCTACTTCAGATGAGGAAGTAGACGAGCGTTCATTGGGCGAACAAGTACTGCAGATAGCAACGCCTATCTCTGCTGAGGAGATGGCAACATTAACTCAGAACGCTGAAACAGAGCAGTGTTTCAAGCAGCTTGATGATATTGTAGCTCTTGGAGAAATACCAACCGAACAGATTGAGGAAATTATGGACCAAAAGGCCGTCCTTCAGCAGCCACTCGTAATTGGTCAACTTGCTGTTCCAATTTCGTCTGAACAACAAAAGGCTACTGCTCCCACAAGGAACAGAAGATCTGGTCGTCAGCGACTACGCAAAGTTGCTGAGTTAGCCACTGTCCCGACCTCAAAAGTACCTGACTCTCCCCTATCATCCAAAAGTTATGAAGAACGCGTGCAAGGCATACATGAAAATAAACGAAAGCGTGAAGAAAAGAGGAAGGCACAGGAACTAAAGGAATATAGAAAGGAGAGGGATAGAATCACATTCGAAGGAAGGGATCTAAACTTTGAAAGAGTAAAAAGATCTCATCTAGAACGAGAAAGTCAAAAGGAGAACGCTGATCTCACACCCGATAAAGAAGCTGCTGAGGACTCAAGCAGAGCAGCAAAGAAAGGGAAGACAAAAATAGACTCTACTTTGACCGAAAAACACATGGATAATCCTTCAAAGACTACAACTGCAGCAGACAGTATGATTGACAAAGAGTTGGATATGCTGATTCAATCTGGCGCTTTTGAAGCTACGGAACATTCCAAAGGCAAATCGGTCCAATTTCGCGAACCAATTGCTACATCTTTTCAAGACAGTAGCTCGGAGGAGAACGAAACACGACCAGAGACAGCTGACATACATTCCAAAGATAAGGATGCAGGACCATCGACAATATCTAAGGAAAGCACAGATACAAACATGTCTACTGCAGAACCGGTTGTGAAAGAAAACACCGAGGATCCTAAATCTGGATCCATCAATACCAAGGAATCCTTCGATACGGAAAATATTATTGGATCTGCAAAGGAACCACCAACTGAAGCCATAGGTCATACAAATGGTGAAGAATCCACAGTGGTTGAAATCCTTATGGAAGAAACCATTGAGGAAACAGAGAAAACCTCTACTGAAGCTGACAACTCTGTGAAACCAATCATTGAAGAATCTCATGCAACCGATGAAGCTATGGCAGTTACTACTGAAGACGTCCATGTTGCTGAGGAAACACCAGCCGCTGCTGATAACATCGATCAATCAGAAGATACAATGGACCTAGAAGTCTCCTCTGCTGGATATCTGGACGAGTCCACCTGTTCATCGGAATCTGATTCTGAGGGGGAATCTGCCAAAGTGTTTGATGCCAAAACCCTTCGAAAATACCCCACTTTACAAAATGAACAACTGAGGATACCTTTTGATGGTTTACCTGGCAAACTTTTTCGCTCACGAAGAATAGCACAATGGTGTGCTGCTGTCTCAGTTAATGAAGATATGAATGCTGATCTCAGAGATTGGAGTGAAGAGATCTTAGCCTTCGTAGAGTAAGAAGTACATAGGGACATCACAAGTGTCTTTTCTGGTGTGATTAATGAAGAAACAGAGGAAGGCAGAGTGCTTGGCACTCAATTTCGAAGATGGAAGACTTATGATTACATCATGCATGAACTCTGTTTTGAGGAAAGGATGATTATTATCGCTAGAAAAGGTCTTAACTTCTGGCGTTCCGAAGAATCATGGGCAAATGAGTGGATGGACCATCCTTCCTGCACAAGACAATATACTGATCAATAAGTACATGCTCGATTGCAAGCCATCCGAGCTCACAGGAAGTTTCTTCCATCACAGTCCCTGCCAAGATCACAATTTGCGCCAGATAAGAAGTCCTTGGCGCACATGGCACTAACCAAACGACAAAGGGCTGCAATGATTGCTTATCGGAAACGGAAAGCTGCTTATGAGGAGAAAGTGCGGGTTAGAAATCTTGAACTAGCCGCGCTCGAAGAAGAAAAAGAGAAGGAGGCCAGACGACAGGACTATCTCAAAATTATCGACTTTCAGAAAGGATATACTGGAATCGCAACTTCATCTCATGTCTCTGAAACTCAAGGTTCTGATTCAACTATTGGACAGAATACAATGAGTGAGTCCTTGGAAGTAGCTACCAATGTAGCTCTTGATGTTGCCACACAAAGAGTTGACGCAGCAACACAAGCATCTGATATTGGTACAGTGGAAAGCGAAGATGGTGAAGCAACTACATTAGCAGGCAGTATTGAAATAGTTCTCTCTGACAAACCCATTGACGCTGAACCAGTCCAAGTAAGCTTCCAATCTCTTGTCAACATTCTTCACAACGCCCTGCATCAACGCGATATCCAGCAAGCCAGATTCAATGAAGAATTCCTGAAAGAAGTTGCTGATGTCCGCGGCGCAATCTCTGGCGTGAAAACCTCTATCTCAGAAGTTCAGCAACAAGTTGGACAAGTCACTACCAAAATTACACATGTCGAAGAAACCGTGTCTACGGTACAATCAAATGTGATAACTCTCCACGACAACCTTGACGCCCACAAGTCTTTCACCACCTCTGTTTTGGATGCTCTCAAAGAGGGGGAAGAAAGAAGGATTGCTGAATAAGCAAGGATAAAAGCAGAGGAAGCCGAGCTGACACTGAAAGAAAAAGAATTTGAACGAACAATGATGGAACGAAGAATGAAGCTAGCAGAACAACAACGAGAAGACCAACGGGCACGGACTGGACAAATGGAGAAACTAATGGCCATGACGATGAAGAAAGTTGAATCTCTTGAGAAGCCAAAACCTCCACCAGACGCTCAGAATTAAGGTCATTCTCTAAACTTTTTTTTGGTTTTCATCATTTTTTCTCTGAACTCTGTTTTCCGAATATGAACAATAGTTGATATACACTCTCTGTGTACTCAACGGAAGATATTTAAATGGTTGCTGAATTCTTTGCGTGCAATTTTATCTTTAATTTCTAAGCTAAGTCTCAGCAATCCTTTATAAGCTTTGATCGCACCAAAAAGGGGGAAATTGTTGGGAAAATACTTGTAAATTACCCTTAGGATATTATTGTAAAAGGTTTTGTTGGATCAAACCTTAGTAGACGGTCGATCATTGCTGAACCTTAGCATAGCTTAGCAACTGATGTAATGTCCTGTATAGTTTAAAACATCGTGTTGTAATAGAATAGGCTAATTGAAATATCTCAGCAAACATCGAACAATGCTGAAGGCTGCCCGAATTAAGAATGCTAAGAAGATCAGCATTCGACAAACACATCCTTGACTGCTGAAGATGCTAGCAAATCAAATCAGAGTAGCAGACAAAGCACTCGCTGTGCAAGGAGATCAAAAGCATGCTGAAAGAGATCCAGCATCCCGTACCAGCAGAAGCTCAGCAAAGCAAAACAGAACGACTGCTACACCGCCATTCTGACCAACGCGCGACAATTAGCCATGTCAGAAGTAGGACGGAAAAGCCTGTCCAAAAGCAGAAAAATCAGTAAATAGCTACCCGCATTTAAGGAGAAAGATCCGTTGTATCTAAACGGATCTGTCGACTCAAACTTCAAGATCATAACTATAAAAGGGAAGTCAAAAGAAAATGCAGGAGCTGCTCACTCTCTAACCAGAAAATTCAATATACGAAAGAATCCAAAAAGCAAAAAGACAAGAGAGCAGTCCAGTTGAAAGGTATAATCCAGAGATATTCAAAGGCCTTCAACATTCCGAGTGTCTCACTACGTCTGACATTCGTCTGAGTGATTCTTGAACTGGTTCAAGAATCTTCAATCATTGGGATCACTTTCCTTTTAAGGAAAGCATCCAGCAGTCAATTTCTTGTAAAGAAATTGATTAAGGCGGGCACTGAAGCCGAGCACACACGATAGTTCGGAGGGAACTCTAAACTCCTCCAAAGTAAGTGGTGAAAGCGAGTTTTACGAAGGTGCGCCCTTGACTCAGCCGGAGCCACACCAGGAAAGTCCGGGGTATCGGAAGATAGCCGTAAAGGAGACAGATCTTCAGAAGGCTGGTTGCTTAACAAGAAAGACAACTCTTTGTACACCGTATACTTTCTAGTAAAATTCTTAGCGACTCGGCTAAGGAGTTGATGTAGATCATTTGATCGAACCACTATAAATTGTGTGTTGTCTTGTTGTTGCTGCTTTTCGAGCTATTACGTTTTAAAACCTAGTAACCACGTTACTAGTGTATAACTGAAAAGGTAACCTAAGAAAACCTTAACGAAAAAATAAAGTTGAGAATAATTTAAATACAAGAAAACATAATCTATTCCGCTGCACTTTGTGTGTGTACTTTATTGTAACCACGACGACTCTGATCATAAGGGACCAACAATTCTTCACTCAAACAGAAAGTCATAGGTCTGACCGACTAAGTCGAAAGACTAAGGTCCAATAGCGAGGAGCTATTAAGACTTAGAACTAAATTTTCTGAACTCTCTGAAAATTTCAAAAATCTTGAAAAAGAATATCTGATTTTGAAAAACAAAGCCAATGAGAAGTGTGTCTGCGCGTATATGACTAGTCAGGATATCTTGAATAACCTGATAAGCCAACAGAGACGTCACGGTATCTGGCATTGGGCACAGTTGTCATGACGAAGATGAAACTTCAAGGCAAAAGAGAAACATCACTTTTGTTTCTGCCGGAAAAATATTTAGTGATGGTAAAGAGAAGGATACATTAGTTGCTGAATCATCAAATGCTAGGACAAATGCTAAGCAGATCGCTCAGCAGAATATCAAGCAATCTGCTGGACCCAAGCAGAGTGTCAAGCACTATGCTAGACCTCTGCAAAAAGTCAAGCAGAATGTAAGATTTCAGCAGAGTACCACAAGAGATGCTGAATCTCAGCAAAGTTCTCAATTTAGGTCTGCTAAGCAGAACTATTCAGCAAACTCAAGGACAAAGGCTGAGCATCATGTTTCAAATGCTAGGAAGCCAAATCTTATCCTTTCTCGGAGAAGACACACTGAATATCATTCAGTGAAACCCCAGTACTATAATTACACACCACATAGGAGAAACATCTATGTGAGACCCGAGTCCAGATACGTGTATCATCAAAGGACGATGAAGGCAAAGAAGCACAACACACAACCACATACACACGCACATCAAAAGGTTGAGAAGGTTGACAAAATGGATCTCAAGGAGAAAACCTTGAAGATTACCAAAATGTGGGTTCCAAAAGGAACAATCACCCAAGCTAATCCTTCAGGACCCGATGCAAAATGGGGACCTAAATCAACCTAATTGTTCTTGCAGGATCAGGATTCAAGTGCGAAGACATCAGTTATGTCAAATGAACGGATCCTAGACAGTGGTTGTTCTGCGCACATGATAGGAGACGAAGACCTGTTCTCAGATATTCAGAAATCATATGGTCATTATGTCGTGTTTGGAGATAACAACAAAGTAAGAGTACTTGGAAGAGGATGTATAGAGGGCAATGGACTAAGGATTGTCAATGTGGCTCTCGTATCAAACATCAAACATAATTTACTAAGCATAAGTCAACTATGCAAAAATGGGTACACAATATCTTTTATTCATTCAGGTTGATTTATAGCTGACAATGCTACAGGAGAAGTAAAACTTCGAGGAATCCAGAAAGGAGGTCTTTATGTTGTCGATTGGCAAAGTGGCCAACAACATTCATGCTTTCTAGCTCTGAGCAAAGAAGAAACCACATGGCTATGGCACAAAAGGATAAATCATTTGAATTTTAAAACCATTAACCATATTGCCAGAAATGAGCTTGTTGCAGGTCTACCTGATGACATCACATTTTGTAGGGAAGGAGTATGCAAAGCCTGTCAACAAGGGAAGCAGACCAAAGCTTCGTTCCACTCCAACCCAGAGAAAAATACCTCAAGCAGGATTCTTGAATTAATGCACATGGACCTATTTGGACCAGTCACTCCACCTTCTGTAAGTAAAAAGATATATACTTTAGTGGTAGTTGATGACTATTCTAGGTACACATGGGTTCGCCTGCTTAAAGCCAAAGATGAGGTTAAAATCTTCCTACCCGAGTTAATTCTTAAGGAGCAAAACAGTAAAGAGGTTACTGTGAAGAGGATCCGATTTGACAATGGAACCGAATTTTGCAATGGAATCCTCATGGATTTCTGCGCAGAAGCTGTTATAAATCATGAGAGGTCCACTGCTAGGACTCCTCAGCAGAATGGTCTAGCAGAAAGAAGGAATCAGACACTGAAAGAAGCAGTGCGATCTATGCTAGCCGATGCTGATTTACCTGCTAAGTATTGGGGAGAAGCGGTGATGACGGCCTCCTATACGCAGAACAAAAGTTCCATTAACAACCGATTCAACAAAACTCTCTACGAAGTATATAACGGTCGTAAGCCTAATTTAGATTATCTACGTGCTTTTGGTGCAACATGTTATATCCATAATAATGGAAAGTCGAAACTTAACACTTTTTCACCTAAGTCAGATGAGGGTGTAATTCTTGGATATGGTCACCCTACTCACAAAGATTATAGAGTGTTAAATAAGACTACTGGAATTGTGGAAATAACATGCAATGT
Organism: Plectranthus barbatus; assembly: GCA_026898455.1. Lineage (NCBI taxonomy): Eukaryota > Viridiplantae > Streptophyta > Magnoliopsida > Lamiales > Lamiaceae > Plectranthus > Plectranthus barbatus. The sequence goes on along the minus strand of JAPKLW010000271.1, from coordinate 5,495 downwards.
TATTTTTGATGAATCTACTTTAGTGCGCAGAGCTATAAAAGAGATGAAGGAAACCAATCATGAGACTAATGATGTCAATGGTCAATCATTTCTGAACTCTTTCGAAAACTTACGAATTGACCCGACTAAGTCTATGAATGATTGCGATCGAATCCAGATGGGCTCAGCAGGTGACCAAACTGCTGACCAGGCCAGTGATGCCAATGTTCATGCTGAGGCCAATCCTCAAAAGGATATCTTTAATCTGCTTGATGATTCAGATGAGGAGATTTCAAATTCTCCTATCGTTGCTGAAGAAGTAGGTGCTACTGAAGATCTTGGCAGAGGAGCTGCTGAGATACCAGCTGCTGAGGTACCTGCTGAAGAAGAAGCTCCTGACCATGACGTTCCTATAGCAGAAGCTCCTGTTGCTGAGGAATTCCTGCTACTGAAGATCAAATTACTAACACTCCAGATGCTGAGGATCAAGCGAATGATATAGAGAATACAAATAATCAAAACGGAGAAGGAAATGCTGGAGAACCTATCAGACCAGCATGGTTGCGTGCTCATTCCCTAGAAGATGTTCTCGGAGATATTAATGATCATATTCTTACAAGACAAGGGTCCACAATGTTTTCTTGCTATCTATCAAGTGGGGAACCAACTAAAGTTGAGGATGCTCTTCGCGATCCAGACTGGGTAAATGCTATGCAAGAGGAGCTTGCTGAATTCTCTCGCAATCATGTATGGGATCTGGTAGATAGACCAGAACATCAGAATGTTATTGGCACCAAATGGGTATTCAAGAACAAGAAGAACGAATCAGGCGTGGTGGTGAGAAATAAAGCACGCCTTGTAGCCAAAGGATATAAACAGTGTGAGGGCATTGACTATGATGAGACGTTTGCTCCAGTAGCCAGATTGGAAGCAATAAGGTTATTTCTTGCATATGATGCACATCATGAATTCTCGGTCATGCAAATGGACGTCAAAAGTGCATTCCTAAATGGTGAGCTCAACGAGGAAGTCTATGTTGAGCAACCCCCAGGATTTGAGAATGGAAACCAAGTCTATAAGCTAAGAAAAGGTTTGTATGGCCTGAAGCAAGCGCCACGAGCATGGTACGGAACATTATCTAAGTTTCTGCTCGACAATGGTTTCAAAAAGGGAAGGATTGATCAAACACTCTTTCGTATTAAAGACAAAGGAAGCATCCTACTTGTACAAATCTATGTTGATGATATCATTTTTGGCTAAAAAAATCAAGATCTCTGTGATAAATTCTCCAAGCTAATGATGAGAAACTTTTAAATGATTATGATGGGAAAGATGTCCTACTTCCTTGGACTTCAAGTTCAACAATCCAATGAAGGAATTTTCATTCACCAAAGAAAATACACGCGATATCTGATTGCTAAGTACTGTCCAGAAAGAACCAAGAGCTTAAGGATTCCCATCAGCAATGTGTGCATTACAGATCTTGAGAAAGAAGGAGAAGCAGTGAATCCTACTTTATATCAAGGGATCATTGGATCTCTGCTATATCTTACAACCAGCAGACCAGATATCTCATATGCTGTAGGACTATGTGCTAGATATCAATCTCAACCTAACAAAATGCATCTCGACACAGCAAGGCGAATTATCAGATATTTGAAGTGCACAGAAGGCTTAGGAATTTGGTATCCAAGAACCGACAGTCTAGCTCTGAGTGTTTATTCAGATTCTGATTTTGGAGGATGCAAAATTGATAGGAAAAGCACCAGCGGCACATGTCAATTCCTTGGACATAAGCTGATCAGCTGGTTCAGCAAAAAACAGCACTCGGTAGCAACATCAACCACCGAAGCAGAGTATGTAGCGGCTGCTAGCTGCTGTCAGCAAATTCTGTGGATTCGGTAACAACTTTAGGATTACGACATTTCTCCTGAATGTGTACCAATCTACTGTGATAACAACAGTGCTATGTGCATCACAAAGAATCCAGTACATCATTCCAGAACCAAACATATTGATATCCGACATCACTTTATACGTGATCATCAAGAAAAGAAGGACATTGATATTCAGCGTATATGCACGGAGGATCAAATAGCAGACATCTTTACTAAACCTCTAGCAGAAACAAGATTCAAAGAATTATGCATCAAATTAGGCCTGATGGAATTAGACGTTGCTGTGGATGAATGAGATGTTAGTCTCATTCTTTCTGGTTCTCTTAAATTTCTCGTTATTATCTTCAGCATACAATGAATGTATCTGCTAAATGAAGTCTGATAAGATGATGGCAAATGTCAAATACACTTCTAAACAGTCAGCAGACAGATTGTGTCTGCTCAGCAGAATACGTAAGGATAAAGATCAAATCTATTTTTTGTCTTGAGGACTTATGTCAAAGATCGTTATGATAAGATTATGTTGTACAATTATTCATTTTTGAAAGATGGACATGCATTGCAAAAAGGAACTTCATTACATCTTCAAAAGGAAGGCTATTACATCATCAGTCAAAAGTCAACAAAATAAAAACAGAAAACAGGCCTACTACAGAGTTCTTTTTCCTTCAGAAAGGAGACACAGGCTTGTAAGGATAGAAATCAGCTCCCTGAAGGTTGGATGGTCCTTCAGCAATCTCTGGAAAATACTTTTTCCATCAACCAGCTGAGCTGCATTCCATTCCGAAGTGGCACGAAAGGATGAAGCTTGACGCTTTCCCAGACATTTTTGAAGAAGAAACCGGCCTAGTCCACAGAGGCAGCATCATCCATAGCCATCCTTACCTGCCACACATCCCTTGAAAAACAGAGGTCGTACGGCTCCTCTCCAAGCAGAATACCATGGGCAATGCGGAACATCACCCAATATGAGGTCTGAAGACCAGATGCTGGAATATCAGGGCAGAACTCAAAGTAAGGAGAATGACGCCATCTCTCCCAAGCCAACCATTCTGGAGCCACCTCTGCTCCAAGATAGTCCTGCACAGATAACGGACCTCGAGGAAGCCCGAAATCCACTTCAAATGTGTCAGGGGTCCAACGGACAAGCTTACCATGGAATGCCCCTGATAACTCTCATAAAGAGTTATCTTTTGATCTCTTTTCATGAACTTTAGATGTTGTTTTGAATAAGATGCTTAGCAATCAAAGTCCTTTTTGCTTGTTTATGCTTATTTGCAATTAAGTCATAGTATTTTAAATTGTGCAAGTTTTAATAAGTTTTTGCAAGCATTTGGTGAAGTCTTGACCAGGTTCGGAATGCTAGAGCTTACCTGCCGCATGCTGATTGAGAGATATGCTTGAGCATAGGAAATGCATGAACAAGAAGACTGAAGACTTTCTCTCTCCGGGACCACTCAGAGACAAGGATAAAGGTCCTTTTTGATCTTGTCTGCTGGGGAGACAGGTGGCACTAAAGGAAGCCGATCCCTTGTCTGAAGGAAACAGTGACATTTGTACACGTGGATGTATCATGGAAGAGAGAAGGAGATCAACGGCTGGGAGAAAGAGAATATCAACAAAAAGTCTTGGCACTTTTGAGGGAGAGTCACACAATTACAACAACACACGAACGGAGAGCAGAGGTGCTTGGAGATCGAGCTTGGAGATCGAGCTTGGAGAGGAAGTAATGGGAGCACAAAAGGATCATCGTCTATAGTTTGTTTATAGATTTTCAAGTTGTATTTGGATGACGAATGATCTTATTCTTTTATTTCTTTTATTTTCGAATATGAGCTAACTCTATTTAACACTTGGGTTGTGGAGCAAAACACCATCTGCTTGAATATATATATGAACTGAGTTTCGCATAACTGAACTTGTCTTTGATCCTATTTTTCAATCGTTTCTTGAGCACGACAGTGAATAGAAACCCATCACCTATGGAAACCGAAAGGAGAAGTAGGCCGAGGGGATTTTAGATAATTGTGTTGATTTCATAGACATGTGAGACAATGCAACTTAATCGAGCTTGGTTTTATTTTGTCATCGTCTGATCACTAAGAAAGGCATAGATATATGAATTCTAGTGAGAGGGTGTAGTTCCACTAGGATGACAGTTCACTGAGCAAGATTAGAAAAAGTTGTAAGGTTCAAGGGATTGCGAGACATAAACTCTAGCATATAGGATAGCAGTGGTGAATTGTATTCCATAACCCGAGTGTGCTTTCTAGTATTTGTGAAACCAACCATAACCTTTATGCTTATTTTGTGGAGTGAAGAAATATTATTGATCTTAGCTTTGTTTGGAATTATAATGGTTGCACATTTTATGTTTTGAATAGACTTAGACAAAACTCTCATTTCAAATTACAAACAATTCATAGTGCACGATTTAGAAATCCACTCCCTTGGGTACGATATCTGGTCTCTCTCTTGACTATATTACTTGTGATTTGTGTATACTTGCACATGAGTCCTGTAGTATCACTATAGAACACAAGAAGTTTTTGGCGCCGTTACCGGGGAGTGGCTAAATTTAAATCTGAATGCTTCTGAATTGTTTGAATATTATAATATATGGTCTGCTTGATTTTGGAAACTAACCATTTTCAGGATGCAGGTAGATCAGTAGTGTATGAGTGAAAGAATTGTGAGAGAATTATTCCCATTTGATCCGAAAATCGAGAGGACTTTCAGAAGAAATAGAAGGAGACAGAAAATTAGAAAGATGGCTGACGAACAACCAGAGAGGAACATTGATGATAAGGATAGAATTCTCAGGACCTTTATGGCACCAAAGTTTGCCGATTTTGATCCTAGGGTAGTGAGACCTGAAGTGCAGGCACAACATTTTGAGCTAAAGCCAGTTATGTTCCAGATGTTACAAAGTATGGGGCAATTCAGTGGGCAAGCTACAGAGGATCCTCATCTTCACTTGAGATCATTCCTGGAGATCTGTGATAATTTCAAATTGCAAGGAGTAACACCTGAGGCATTGAGGATGCGCCTATTTCCCTTTTCTTTGAGGGATAGTGCTAAGACTTGGCTCACAAACCTGACACCAGGCTCTATTACAACCTGGAATGAGCTAGCTGAAACTTTTCTGATGAAGTATTTTCCTCTTACTAGGAATGCCAGGTGTAGAAATGCAATCATGTCCTTTAAACAGGAATGTGATGAATCAGTCAGTGAAGCGTGGGAAAGGTATAAAGAACTGTTAAGAAGGTGTCCAAATCATGGAATCTCTTATGGTATTCAGATAGAAAGCTTCTATAATGGGTTGCTTGGAAATTCCCGGATGATGATTGATGCCACTGTAGGGGGAGCCCTGCTGGATAAAACCTATAATGAAGCTTGTGAAATCTTGGACAAGGTAGCTGCAAACAATTATCTGTGGGCTACTTCTAGAGCAACAACTGTAACTACTCCAAAAGTTGCAGGAGTTTTGAATGTTGATCCTATACAGGCTCTTACATCACAGATGGAAGCTTTGGAAGCTACTATGAAGAGTATTGCGAAGAATACCAGTCAAACTATGACCTCTGCTATGCAAACAGAAAATGCAATGGTTGTGAG